>PHNY01299193.1:2301-13514 GCA_003724115.2 Anethum foeniculum
CATCATAATTGTCTCTTATGGTTGTTCACTTGAGATCCCACTTCTCAGGTAGTGCAAGAAGAAACTTCATATTAGAATCTTCAAGATCATATTCCTTATCAACCAAAGATAAATCATTCAGCAATTTCAGAAATCTGTTATAGATTTCTATCAGTGATTCATCTGACCTTAAATAAAAGTGCTCATACTCCTATGTGAGTATTATTCTCCTGTTTTTCTTGATGGCCTTAGTTCCTTGACACTTTACCTCCAAAGCATCCCAAATCTCCTGTGCTGTTTTGCATCCAATCACCATGTTGGACATAACATTATCAAGACTGCTATTGTAATCTTTCTTCTCCTTAGGAATAACCTTTTGTGGTGCATCTCCAACAGCAACAGAGAGCTTTATTGGTTCATGTGGTCCATTATAGATCATGTCAAGGTATTCAGGATCTGTGGCTTCCAAGAACATAGCCATCTTTACTTTCCAAGTGGGATATTCATTTGCTTTGAGCATGGGAACCCTAATATCTTCATACCTGCTAGTATTATTCCCAGAGGTTTAGTTATTTGAGTTATTTTCAGACATGATTGTTTTTGTTGGATCTTAACTGTAAATATATTAACAGATATGCTCTGATACAAATTGTTAGGTCTCAAATATACTATAGAGGTGGGTGAATATAGTATAGAACAATCAAATTGAAATAAACAAGTAAGATGATGAACAGTTTTTATATTGACGAATAAAAACTATTACAATAATACAAAGTACTCTCTCAAAGAATGTTCAAGTATTCTTGAGAGCTACTAGGTTACACAAAATGATTAAGCAATAATTGACACATATAGTGTTAACCTAATATATGTTTATATATACACAGTTACACAATTAGTTACTACTGATATGATTACATAAGAATGACTAGATACAGATCATATTTAATAATTGATTGCTCATTTTTATATGTTGAGTAACCGACATATCCTTGCAATCTTCAAGATCTTCAATCAGATAAATCACTACAAGATTTACTGCTTTCATAGAGTCTGACAATAAATACTGATAATAAACACTGATATCAAACACTGATATCATTCTGTCAAACTCTAATGATAAACTCTGATTTGCCTAAGTGTTAAGCACTGATCATCAAATTATCTAACACACATACATATAAGTCACAAAAGATTGTAAACATGCTATTATCGTTAAAACAGTAAATATACAAAGAAATAAACACTTTTCGCAAGTAGCTTTGATACCATTGAAGGGTTTAGAGCATCTAAACGCAACGAAAACAGTATATAAAATTATAAAAACCATAAACCCTCCGCAGGATCCATGAGAAAAATTGATATTTAACTCATAGATTAGATGTTTAGCTTAAGAAGTTTTACGAAAATGATTGACTAATGGAAATCCTAACTTGAATCGGTCACCACGTATCCTGCCAAAAGAAGATCTATCCTCTAAACATATCCACACGAAAGTTTGAGTAGATGAGCCGTGTAATAGTACCAAAAAGGACCTCTTCTTCTATCTCTCTATTTCTTTCTCACACCTGCTAGGGTTTTATGGTTTTATCTTATAAAAACATAGCCCAAACATCAGCAATAAAGATGTATATATAGTAGAGGCCTGGTTTATAAAATATAAAATTGTATTTATTTAATAATTAAGTCTAATTCAATTATTTAAATAACAACTGAATTGCAGATTTTATTATATGTAATTCAAAAGTCATTTATTCCATCAATTAAGTCCAACTTAATTATGGATAAATAATTCGAAATAACTATTTAATTTAAATCCAAATTTAAATTAAATATTTCTCCATACTTTCTTTGTGTAACCTTTTAGGTTATTGTATGTTGGAAATAATTTTAATATCTTATATTAAAATTATAAATAATAAGCGGTGTCTAGGAATTCATCATTGCTACCCAAGTAATAATAATGAAATAGGTGATTCGATTAAACCTTTCGTGTATAATGTACATTGTAATATAATCCCTTTAACCATATATTATGGATTAAACTCGAGCTATGTAGTGTGTTATCCTCTTCATAATTTAGTTCTGGTTTCTTTGATCGATGAGTACAATATCTTTCTATATCAACATTTCAGCATGGCCATGCATTTCATAGTCTATCTGAAACAAGAGGCCATAATAGCACTCCTAAAATAGGAAGGTTAAATCTTTTCTGGATCATTCATATTTCTCACATGATTCATAATATACCCAAAGTCCACTTTTATCGCCACGCGATCAAAAGTAACTTTTAATGTAATTAAAGTATATTAATTCTCGTATAGAAATATAATGATTTCAAGTAGAAGGACCATTACATCATTGTTACTCTGAGAATTACTTATGACACTACAAACATGTAGAATTTCATATTCGGTCTTTCCAGCACCATGTACCTTTACATGTGCTTGTATTTTGACTTTAATATCACTATACTTATTATGAATGAGATGTGATCATCATTAACAAACACACTATTCTTAATGCATTATTATTGTCCCTTAAAATAATATTTGACTAGGGAGTTTTAGGAATATTTATACTATTCTCATAATCTGATTTCTAAGCCACGTACTTAGAGATATAGAATGCATATCATATTTCAGAAATATTTATTAATCTAAGATTTTATGGCGGTAAATAAAGACACAATAAATTATAAAATCATTAATTCATAGAACATAGTTATTAATAATCCAAATGCAATTTTCTTTATGTATAATAAAGTTAAGGTGTCTTCTCATGGCTCAGGTAATATCACTCTATGTACTGATAATTTTTTTGTTGGTACATCAGTTTCAGAAAGAAAGATCAAAACTCAAGGAAGAAACTCAAAGTGAATTATGGGGATCTTCAGTGAAGGATAATTTTTTTAGCTTAACCTATCTACCAAGAGATGAGCTTCAGGGAGTGATGAACTATCTAAACAAGGGGTTTCAAGGGAAATGACTCTTGCTACATGGTACTAAGGAGGATAAGGCTGGGTGATTGGGCTTAAAGATGTTGGGCTGGATGGGTTTTGGTTTTTCAGTTCTTTACAAAAATAATGGGCATGGGCTTTTTTCAACCACTGAATCTTACCGAATTTGGAAGAGTCTGGAATATTAATTTTTTGATTTTTTCAAATTAGTAATTATTATTTAGGGCTATGCATATATACTGACTGGGCAAGAGATAGAGTGTTGGATACTTTTTTACCTTGGGCAGCCAAAAGATGTGGTAATTATTACATTGGAGAGGGTAACCGAGGCAACCATCAGCTTATATTCACCCTCCCCATGCATTTTGCCTCGGCCTCTTCATCCATACTCTCTATTCTCTTCTCTCTTTTCTCTTTCTTATTTATTTCTTCTTCATTTTCTTTAAGTCTCATAATGGAAAGGGGTTGGGTTCTACCAGTAGTGGGTTATATCAAAATCAATGTCGACACTTTTTCTCTAAACTATCTGTTGGACAATGGAAATGATTTGGGGATGGGCATAGTTTTAAGGGATCACAAAGGTGCCATCATCCGGATGTACTCAGGGACAATCAGGAACCTCACTCCCAGGGCTAATGAGCTTCGGCCTATGCTCATTGGGCTTCAAGGAGCCTTCTTTGAACAAGAGAATAGGGTTGAACTAGAGATGGACAATGCTGATGCTCTGAAGGAATGGGAAGATTTGCGCTGGTTTCTCGACCCAAGTCATTCAAGGGTCATCTAACAGCTTGAGAAGAGGAAAACTGACCTGAATCTTACTTTGAAAGTGAAGGTGGCATCGGAAAGTGAGAACAAGGTAGCTCGTTATTTAGCCTGGGATGGAGCAAGGAACAGGACCAGGCTGGTCATCTTTCGAATAATGTTTGGAAGGGTAAGGGAAATATGGATGCAAGATATGGGGCTTGGAGTTGCAGTTGGTGATTTTGAAGCAATATCAGAGGATGAATATGATGAAATGCTGATGTATGCCCACTAGGAAATTAATGATGTTGTTGAAATCTCTGATGATGAGGATAGTGATGATTCCAGTGATGAAGAATACGAGGAGGGGGAGAAAGTCAATGTCCAGGCATTGGGAATTGGTCGATGAGGAACTGGTGCTAGGGTTTAGAATATGGATGGTCGCAGCTGCTAGTGTTTTTTTCCTGATTATCTTTTAAGTTAATCTTAATCTTTATTATTATTATTTTGGTTTATTTAAATATTTTAATCCATGTTCATGTTCAACACTTTTTGTTGTTTATGTCCTATATGTCTTAATATATTTTCTTTTAATGTAAAGTCTTGGGATTTTAAGTGGTTGGTACTAGGGGTGTACACGGTTCGGATCCGATCGATTTTGGGGTAAAAGTCGAATCAAACCGCAAAGAGCGATTTTAGAAAATTTCCATCCGCAACCGCATTTACGGTTGCGATTAACCGCATCAATTGCGATTGTGAATTTGCGGTTATTGCGGTTCGTTTTGCGGTTCAACCACTTAATATAAAATATTAGAAATCACAAAAAAAAAATTAAAACATTAATAAATTTAAGCTTCAATGGCTTAATAAGTTAACATTCAATGATATAAAATACAAAGTGTCCGACTAATGAGACTTGAGACTTGAGACTTGAGAGTGTAGGTAATTGACTAATTGGAGTTGAAGTAATGGATTAGGTTTAAGTCATAACAAAAGTAGTGTTAATTTATTAATATTATAATATTAAAAAATAAAACAATTAACAAAATAAATGTGTTTACTTATTAATTTATATACTATAAAATATATTTTATTATAAATATATATTTGACAGTTTGCGGTTGCGGTTGCGATTTTGCTATTTTCTAAAATATAAAACCGCATCCAAACCGCAAATAAGCGATTACCAAATTTTTCATCCGCAACCAACCCGCATTTCGCGATTATCCACAAAATGCGGTTCGGTTGCTAGCGGTGCGAGCGGTTAATGCGGTTGATCGGTTCGTCTGTACACCCGTACCATTACCATGGTTGATTGTGTGGTTTGGGCCTTTGTTAGTATCATGAATGAATGAATTTTAATTATAAAAAAAATAATTAAAAACATAATAGTGTTGTATATACAAACTAACACTAACACTAACACCCACGTCATTCGAGTCTATCTACCAACCTATATACATGACATTCAAATTGATTTTGAAATATCTCTTTTGAAAGCAAACACAGCCCAACTCTATCAAATTGAAAAGCCATTATTGTTGGTTTGAGATCTTTAACGTTTTAAAGGAGAGGTCATTTGAAAATCATTTCATACATATAAAAGCCATACACATTCATATTGCACTCAAATTAAATACCTTCTTTACTTATATTGTTTATTCTTGATAATAGCTTTCATTTTAGAGTGATACTATAAATACTTATTCTCGATAGCTTATATATATTAGAGTGTTTATTTATTTTGTAGCATTAAATCAAATCTTTATATTTGTTAGATGTAAACTCTGGAGGTTATATTTAGTAAAATATTAACCTGGATTTTGATTGTGTTCTTTATTTTCGTAGACCTAATCTTTAGTTTTATATTCACTGCATTGTTCACAAAAATCATATTACATTCACCCCTTGTAATATGTTTATGGACCTAACAACATTGCTAAGAAAATTTTAAATTTTTATTTGAAAATATTTAGTTATTTAATATTTTTTGTTACAATTTCATAACTTATTAAAAAAATTATACATTTACTAATGTAACAATCTTTAATAATTTTCTTTTACATTTATATTTTTTGACTTTTTTCATAAGTGCAAATTACATGGTACAACTAGTTTAACTAAGTAACAAAGAAAGGTAATTATACAACCATAACAAGGTAATAATGAAAAATAATTATAGAACCACGAACAATTTAGTAAGCAAAAACATGGATTATGAAAAAAAGGTGAAAACATAATAGAAATAGTGGAAAATAGAACAAAAATTATAATACAGAAGATTAATAACTATTCTAAACAAAAAACGTAACAAGAAGTAATGGTTATTGAAGGCAAAGAATTACATATCATAAAAATAATAACTGAATTAGAATAAAATAAATATAAAACACATTTTTAGGTGTGCATCAAAAACTTTTACAAATATTAAAAAATATTTAATTAAAGGTAAAAATGTTAAAAGACTATAATATACATAAATTACTTTTATCTTATACAAGTTATAATAACAACATAAATTTTTTTAAAAAAATTAATAATATTATGTATAAGCATGTTAGAAACATAATAAATAATAATATAATTAGTAAAATAAATCCATTAGTTCAGCAGGTCCTGGTATGATCGAGAAGTTTCCATATTATAAAAATAGATCTTAACTAATCTAGATTTTTCTACAATTATAATATTTATGGAGGTGTTACTCTAATCTAGAATAATAAAAATTATTGGTGGATGTGTTGGATTAATCTAGAAACATCTCTCACTCAATGTGCTAGTCTAATCTACATCTCAGTATTAGTCTAATCTAGAAGCAGTGTTAGTCTTAGTCTAATCTAGAAGCATGTACAAGTGAATGTGTTAGTTTAATCTAGAAAAATCTCAAGACGTTATTCTTTTTGTAACTATATTATTCCTGAGCGTCCTAGTCTAATCTAGAACCTTTTTTTATTATTTTTGTACCTATATTATTCGTGAACGTCCTAGTCTAATCTAGAACCTTCTTTATTATTTTTGTAACTATATTATTAGTGAACGTCCTAGTCTAATCTAGAACCTTCTTTATTATTCTATATATACGTTCTTACTCACCACCTACTACTATCCCATTCTCCCATCTTTCTCATCCCCTCAATCTCTCTTCAGACACATTCCATTCTCCCATCTTTCTCATCCCCTCAATCTCTCCTTACAACTTGATATCTTGTACAAACACATATATTTTCATTCTTATTATTTTATATATAGGCTACCTGCGACTGTTCCTCCTTCCTCATCTTTCTCATCCTTTCACACTCTCCTTTGAATTTGGTATCTTATATACTTGGAAAGATATATTTTCAGAATTTTGAATATACTAATTAGAATGAAGAAATGTTTGTTTGTAGTTTACTTTTGAAAATTTCAAGTCTAATATCAAGTTTATATGTCTAAGCTATCTAGGCTGATGGGTAAGTCATTGTTTAAATTAAATTATTTAAAGTATGAATTCTATTTATTTATAGATGCATATATTATAATTATATATAACTCAGAATTCTAAAAAATATTTTACTCATCACTTGGTACATATTTTATGATGTATTAAATTTTCAAAGATTTATTTGTTCTAGGAGTCATAATGCATTGTGTCAATTAACATCTTTTTACACAGGATTCAAAAGGATGTCATGATTAGAACTACTTGGAATATTAAGATGCATGGCTTGGCTGGGAGAATATTGACTTTTTCTTTTGCTCCATGGTCAACATTTACAAAATCAACTAAAGATTGAAAAAAAGGTAATATTGCATGTTCCAATATTGCATTAATTAGGTCTGTGTTTGAATCCAATTTTTTATTAGTTTAGCTTTTTAACAAATTTCACATCAAATATAATTAATTCAAGATATGAATTCAAAGCTAAATATGATTTTTAGTTTATTTTTACATCTAACTTTAACATGATTCAATAATTTAGTTAATATATTTTGATGCAAGATATTAATATTTTTTTCCAATAAATTTTTTCTGTTTATGATTTTCATAATTTCTTATAATTTAGTTTAGAAGTTTTTTTGTGCGACCATTCTAAATTAACCAATACTTAAAATTTTAATGTTTGACATTTTTCTAGAAGAAATATGTAATTAATAATATAATTTATAAAAAAAATAAAATTAATAATTAAACAATCAAATACATTTTAAAGAGCTGCCAAAAATTGAAGGACATGTATAAAGAGGACATATATAAAGAAGTAGGAGGCTCGTATTTATACTAAATCTTATAAAATAAATTCTAATTTTTAAAGTTTTATTTTTTTAACTTCAAACCATATTTTTATTTGTATATAAATGCACGTACTCACTTGTATATAAGGCTTGATCATTTCAGTTCATCACTGCTTTGAGGTGGATTGAACTTTTCATATTTATTTCTTTTACCAATTGTTTGAGATTTCTGTTGGCTATTGTTTTTCTTTAACTGATCCTAAACACCAATAGAAAGTATTGTTGTCCTGATTTCTATAGTGTCACTTAATGTACTTGAGTTGTGTTTGGTAGGACACCATATTAGCATTTAGAACAATATAATGAATTTAATAAACTAGATAATATCCCAAAAAACGTTGTGCTTGGTTGGTCACCATTTTCCATTTGTGTTTAACGTTTTGATAAATTTTAATTTTATTCAAATTTTTGAAAAAATTCAACTTACTAGAGATTGTGAGTCATATTTAATTTTGAATTTTTGGTTTGTTTTAGATTTGGACATCTACAGTGAGATACAACATTAAAATCTATTTGATAGGGGATCTTTTCCCCAATACACCAACCAAGTATTTATAATATTATCTATTCCAGTTTTAACTATTTTATTTCAAATTTCTGGTCTCATATTTCTTTTATGTTATATGAAATTTTGCAGACAATGAAGAAAATGCTCCTCACATGCATGTTGCAAAATAACACAGCCATCGACTGTTAAATGCATGCAAATGTCCCCAGCCTCTAGGATAAATCATATTATTCAGCGTCAGATGCATTGTCCTCAGCATCGTCAAATCCTTCAGATGCATAGTGTTCAATATTCGTCGAATTCTATAGATGAATAGTCCACACTATAGTCAAATCCAACAGATTCATAGTCCACACTATAGTGAAATGCTTGAGGATCATATGCTTCAGTATAGTCAGATCTGAGCCTGAGATTCTTCATCTTCTCAGAGAGCCTCCTTGCTAAATCAGGTTCAAGTCTAACAAAACTGAATGAACCTCACAAATCAAGAGATTCAAGATGAAGACAATTCTCAAGGACGGCCAGCAAGCTATCACTTGTGATCTGATTTCCAAGGAGCTGGAGATAGCGCAGTCCACGCATGTTTTGTGCAATAGCTAGAGCTTCCTCATCACACTTATATGGTGAGCAAAAATAATTTTGTCTGCTATACTTGAATGACTTTAGAAGAGGGCAACAGCGGCTACAACTTCAATAGCCTTTTTTGAGATGGGAACATGATATAAGTGGAGTTCCTCCAACAAAGGAAGTTTCTTAACTATCTCGCTCACCCCTTCATCCGTAATGCTAAAGCAAGATACAAGACGTAGACATTTCAGCTGGCGTGCTCTGTGAACATGTGGTAATCAAACAACCGTCAACATTTATTTGTGACCACAAAAGATATATTTCGCATCTTAAAATAGGCCATTTATAATCTACACGTAATTAAGAACTCCAAATATATATATGCATTTGCGCATCATAAACATATAATTACATATATTAGCTTGGCTGCAAGAACAGCATCAACTATATAAGGACGATGCACGAGCTAGGCGCTTTGTAAAATCTGTTAACAGCGTACAAACTTTAGATATGAATATCACAAAATATACAAAAACAATTGGCAGTAGCAGAATTCGTAATGAATTTAGTCAGTTGATCTATTTATAGTTTAATGTCCTTGGAGCCAGTGGGTGCTTAAGTTGTCCAATATACCCCATTTCTGATACTAGCAAAATCTTAACTATAAGTAATTTAGGATAAGCAAAGTAAGTGATTATAATTAGAAAAGAAAAAGAGGATTAACCTTAATATTCACTTCTAAAAAACTAATTTTTTTTAGCTAATTTCAGTATTAAGTTATGGATTTCATTCAATCGGTATCTACTACATAGGGCCAGTGAGTTTTATTGGCCGACTAAGACTGCTATCTCATTTTCCTCCGTGTAGCCTGTAATTCAGGGCTTTAAGTCACCTAACACGTGCACATAAGAGCAAGTTCAGGGCTTTAAGTCACCTAACACGTGCACATAAGAGCAAGGTGCCGACTGCAGAGCATGGAATTACATACATATCATATGCTGACATGCATGAGAATTGAGAGCTTATGCGCACTTTTGAAAAATGTGAACATATCGCTACTAAAACTTAAATAAGAAGGGCAAAGCGCAAAGGAACATAGCAAAAAGAATATAGAGCAAACCCTGAGCAGTATTTATCGGCAATTGCTCAAGGTAGTCCATGTTGAATATAGATTACCTATGTGCAGCAAACTGAGTATTTCTGAATATGAAACTAAGAAAAGAAATACAATGTACGGTAAAAGCCTTAACTTTATTACTGATCAAACGATTACATATATGGAAAGTAAACAAGGAACCAACAACTACTAGCTAGAAAATAGGAAATAAAATGGCAACTAACTCCTAAAATGACTTTTTATTCAAACAAAGCTGAGAACGACTCCACGTCCTTGTAGACCATTTCCAACCGATGGACTCAAGTGCTGTAGAATGATCCAGACCCAATAAACAAACAAAAGAAGCCCATGAATTCATATTAAAAGCCCAACAGTCCAGTGTTAGACGTACTGTTAGTCCAGGAGTAGTAGAGTAATTTCAAGTATTCAAGTTGAATTAGCAATGTGTCTATAAAAAGCAAAATTGTGTATACGTTTTATAATGTTGAATTTTCAGTAATTGGAAATACTTTTGCACCACTTAACTATCTTCTTTTCAAAGCTCTCTCTCTAGACTTTCTCTATGTCCTAAATCTCTCTCATTCTGAACTCTCTCTTAACTATCTGTGTCATTTCTCCTCAATAACATTCAAATATAATGCAAAGCTCAGTTACCGACAGATTTGGAACCAGAGAGCTCAACTTTTCCATATATATTAGTTTATCATACTTTTATATATATACATTTAAATGTAACATTTTAACGGTTTAGATTAGTTTCTAGTTTCCATTACTGACTAGAATTAAAATGGAAACTAAAAACTAATCTAAACCCTTACATTCATCTAATCTAATGGCTCTATTGCTACCACACAAAATCAAAATATACCTACACACATCATCCCAACTTTTCCGCTCGGTTTTTAATTTGATTTTTTCCGTCAATATGTTTTTTTTTAAATCCAACTTTTTTACATCTGTCCGATCAATTTACTGATATATTTCCAGAAGATTTAAAAAAAAAATACTTTAGTTTCTGGTTTTCATTATTAGGGAGGTTTTATTGGAGTAGCTCCATATATATATAT
>PHNY01299195.1:4671-22809 GCA_003724115.2 Anethum foeniculum
GTTAACTCAATGGTGTAGTTAACTAAGTATTATAAAAAATAAGGGAAGTTTTAAATTTTTTGTGATAGGTCAGAATTTAATTCTTGAATTCTGATTGGTTCTAAAATAATTCCTGATTTTTGATTGGCTAACTACATACCTAGGTAGATTCGGGTATTATAATATAGGATTTGGGTTGAAAAAACATTAACCCAATTTAAATGGGTTTCGATTTTTTTAGGCCAATCTAATTCAATCCTATCCGATTGAAAATAGGGGAATTAAATAAATAATATGTGTGTGCTTCTAGTATTATTACTTTTATGTGCTATTAGTCAAATACATGAGTCCATTAATATTTATCTATTACCCGATTTAAATGGGTTTCGATTTTTTTAGATCAATCCAATTCAATCATATCCGATTGAAAATAGGGGAATTAAATAAATAATATATATGTGCTTCCAGTAGTATTATTACTATTATGTGCTAGTCCATTAATATTTGTCTATTAGTAAGTATTGCACAATTTATTTGAAGGCGTCTCTCCCCAAAATAAACAAAACCTAAATTTTCTTCTTCATTACCTCAATATTATTGAAGTTTGATAAATTATTGATAAATTATTCATCTGTGTTATGATTAGTTCGGATTTAAGAATATTATTGAAGTTTGATAAATTATTGATCCGTGTTATGATTTAGTTCGGATTTAAGGAATATGTTTATTATTTAATCATGCTTCTTTCCATGTGTTAAAATTTAAACACGTGTTAAAATTTAGATATTTAAAACATAGAGTCACATTAAGTGGGTAACTAGTATATTAGGGTAACTAAGTAACTAGTTATGATATGTCCACATATATAAACACGTCCATTACTCTACGTAAAGTTTTTAGTGTTCTACAATTTTTGTTGTTTGTATTCTTATCATGCAGTTTTGTATATTTTTTTCTTTATACTGTCCTTTATCTTTTAATACATGTTTTTTAAATGTTTTATAATTATAATAGTGAGTGTTCTTTAATATTTTTTGTGTCTAATAATTTGTATGTGTTCTATAATTATTTTATTATTCTTTAATTATTCTATTCGGTATTTTTAATTAAGGTTATGTATTTTTTAATCATAATTTTTATTGTTGTCAATAAACTTTTTACATTATCTATAATTATTTTGTATACTGTATATTTTTATTTTAATGTTCTGTGCTTTTTAATTAATGTTGTGTTCTATAATTTTATTTTGTTGTTTTTGTTTGTCTAATTATACTTTCTTATTTTCAGTTTTAAAAATCATTAAAGTTTTTATTTTATGGCTTTTTATAATAATGTTAATATGTGTTTTATAAAATTTATATATATGTTTTCTTTTACATTTTTTGTGTAAATAAATTTATGATTATTTCATAATTTATTTTATGTGTTTAGTAAAATTTAATTATATGTGTGCTATTACTTTTTTTTCTGTTATGTAAATTTCTGATGGTTCTGTAATTTATCTTGCGCGTTCTGTATTTTTTGTTATTTATTTAATGTGTTCTGTATAATAATTTAAATATATGTTTTATAAATATTTATTAATTGTATTTTATTAATTGTTATGTTATGTAAATTAATGGTGGTTTGTCATTCATTTTATGTGTTTTGTATATTTTATAATTTTATTTATGTGTTCTATTTTTTAAAATTATTTTAATATATGTTCTGTAAATATTTATTATATGTATGTTATTAATTATTTTTTAGTTATGTTAATTAACTTTATTCTCTAATTTATTGTGCTCATAAATTTATTATGAATGCTTTAATTGTTTTGTTTTATGTAAACTTATTTTAGTCCTATAATTTAATTTTGTTTGATAATTTATTTAAGTTATTTATTTATAAAATTTATAAGAAATTTAGAAATTTAAAGTTAAAATAGTGGATAGACCATATTCATAGATGATTTATCCACATATATAATAATAATAATAAGTAATTAAATTTATAATATATTTTGCAAAATAAAAAAAGCAAAAGGGTAAATATAATATAAAAATATGTATTTTTAAAACTAAATTATACCAGTTCACATCTGTTTTGATAACGTGTGTTAATTTATAATATAGATTGCAATATAAGAAAAAAAAAGGGTAAATATAATATATAAACAAAAGGGTAAATATAATATATAACATTATGTAGTTTTAATAATGGATTATACAGGGCCACGACTGTTTTGATAACGTCTGTTATATGTGGTGTATGTTGATGGTTGGGATGAAACTAATGTGATGGCTACAATTCAGTTACTTAGTGTGTCATGTGGTGGATGGTTGGGATGAAACTAATCTGATGGCTACGTTACTTAGTTACCCACAAAAATAAGTTACCATTTGATCCTCCCTCTTAAAACATATTTGTGATGAATGATTGTAATATTTTATTGAAGTATCTTCAATATATTTTGAGCTTTCTTTTTTAGTTTTATTATTTTTTTGAAAAAAAATATTCTATATATCTATTAACCCAATTAACCTGATCCAAACTGAAATGCATTAAATGGATTGGGTTACGAAATAATTTTTTATGGGTTGAGTTCAAAATTTACAAACCCGATTTAATTGGTTTGGGTTGACTAAATCTCTCATTTTGCCCAGCCCGATCCGTATACACCCCTACTTAAGACTTATGAGTTTTTGATAGTGGTACGGCTGCGTGATGGTGCGAAAAATATATTAACATTGTTCCAAAAATTTTTTTTTATAAATAATATAAAATACAGAGAATTTTTTCAAAAATTAAATTTGATTCTACATTTCACACAAAAAAATTATTAACAAAAATAAATTAACGAAAGAAATAGGATCAAATGTAACATGATTACATAACAATTTTATTTTCTTAAAAATATATACTCCCTCCGCATAGTTTTTGTCTCAATTTAATTTTTCAAATCAAAATTTTTAAAATTTGGCTAACAATTTAGAAATATTCATTTATAATTTTGTAAATTTACAAAATTGATCAATTTATAGAACAAATAAACTTTATTATGATATTTTTTAGTATATATTATAACATAATATAATATATTTAATTTGTTGGTCAAAATTGATTAATTAGACAAAAATTATGGGACAAAGGGAGTACAAGATTTTATATTGTATCATCTCCATGTTACATTTCATTATTAAAAATTTAATGAGATTTGTATATTAAATTCGATACGTTAAACTTAATTGTTGTTAATTTAGTGATTCTAATATTGACAAATTGATTACTATGAAAAATAAGTGTTATAATGGTGTTTTTCGTGTTCATTGTATAAGGGTATTTCTAAGAACCCCATCAATATAATATGTAATATAATCTCATACACATATTTTTTAAATTACTTTTAATTTAAACGATACATTTAAATCTAATCTTTTATCGTGGCATCTTTCTTACTCCCATCTACATACCACTGCCAACCTTTAGCTCTAGCTCCATCACACCCTCCATCTGTTGCCTCCACCAACAAACTCAAGCTCCTACCACCATCAACCTCCTACCATCACCATCACCGCCATTAATTCCACTGACTCTTACTCTCTCTCATACCCCACATATTTTATCTCTCTCTTAAACACACACACGCATCTTATCTCTTTATATGTTGGCTATCCATGAAGATAATTTACAACAATATTCTTTTGAGTATTAGATCTGTAAAAATTAAAGTTATGTAATTATAAAAAATTCATGTCAATGGTGAATTCTTTAATATGTAGGTGATTTTTATTGATTTTTTACCAATTTATATTGAAAACATAAATAATAAGGGTGTCATGTAGATTGTGAGGATGATGACTCACCGTAGTAAGAGTGGTGATTAGTGGTGAAGGTGCTGTGATTGTTGAGACTTTTATATTCATTATGAATATTTTTACTTATATATGTAGTGATTTTGTTATAATATTGAGTAACTTGATGGTCAAAGGTGGTGGCTCAATATGGTGTTTAGTGGTGATAATTGTGGTGATTGTGGTTTTTTTAATTTAGTTGTAATGATTTTTATTTAAGCTAGTGATGATTTTAGTTATTGCAGCGGTGATTACGTGTGGGACATGTGGTGATAGGAGGTGATAGGTCAAGATAGAAAGAAAATTTTGATACAATATTAAAATATTAAAATAAATTACATATTACATAAAATAAGTATTATAGATTAAATCTGATATCTATGCCAATTAGGGTTGTTGTTAGGTGCTAAGGTATTATAGAAGAGGGGTTGAACAACACCCTTAGTTTTTTAAAATTCAAATGCAAAAATAACAAAATAAAACAAAGTAATGAATTAACGAATAATATAAGCAAGTCTAGGGTTGATATCTTTATTCAAAATAATAAACTTGAAGGGTACTTAAACCTATGTTGATAAACAAGCGTAACAACTCGATACAAACACAAATGTGTGTATACCTACTTAAATCTAAAGAAATATCAAGTGCATGAATAATCAATATAATCTTTCTATAAATATCTCCAAAATAGCTTCTGTGTGAAAGATGTGTGTGTGTGTGTCTGTGTGTGTGTGTGTGTATGTTTGTGTGTGTATTGAATGCTTTTATGTATATGAAAGCTCTCACTCAATACAATGCATTCTCGAATTCCCAAATGCTTAGATCTGAATTTGTGTCAAGTATTGTCAATTATAGGATACTGATAATGACTTGTAGGAGAAGATAGAATTTTGGTGAGGTGGCAGCTTGATATCCACTCCTTTTAAATGCATCCATACAATACAATAGGCGTTTTTCTATAAGATGAAAGTTTAATGGGCGTTTTTACGTGTTGATAGGCGATTGTAGTTGTTTCCTCTTAGTAGAAATCGCTTATTAGAGCTTCAAGGACTTAGTTCTTTATCCGTGTATGCTAAAGGGTGTTAGGTAAACGACATGTCTATACCATCATAACAAGCCTACTCAAGTAGCAGTGTCCCTTTACAGAAACAAATGGAGCATTCCATTTGAACTAGTGATAGGTTTCAGTGTACTTGTCTTGTATGTTTTTCTAGATGGTTCTTATGTCTAAATAAGCTTAGAGATTTCCATTCAATAGTCTTGTATAGAATAAATACAACTTAGAAGAAGTTCAGTGAAGATTGTTCAAGCAACTAGTTGCAGAGAAGACTATTGAAAAATAACAAATTGCAGAAAGATCTCTAAGTCATATATCGTGAAGTCTATAAGAACTATACCGTGAACTAACAAGGCTATATCGTGAAGTGAAGGATATCGTGAAGTCTCCAATATCGTCAAGTCAAGTAAAGCTATACTGTGAAGTCTCATATAGCAAAGTCACATATCGTGAAGTCAATGTCAAATACCGTGAATTGCTATGTCGAGAAGTCACATGTTCTAAGATATCAGTACTTGCACTTTGTCGATAAGTAGGATGACAAAGCAACTCAGAGTTCAAGATATCCTCACTCAATTGGTTCATAACAAGACAAAAAAATGTACAATTTCCAGAAAATAAGAAACAAATCACTGCAGCACATTGTACATGGAGGTGGTCCATGAACAGGTGTCAAGTCTACGGTTAAGACTTGGAGTGAAAGAAAAGGGAACACACGGCTAAAGATAAGGAGAAATAATCAAGATCATGGCGGTCCTGCAAAAGCTGCACTGTGTCTCATGCACAGTACGGGATCTCCAGCTATTGAATGGAGTGGGTACTATGTTTTGTAATTGTATTATTTATAGTGTGCGCATTCCAAGTCTTTAGTGTGTAGCAGATTGAGGATTCACAATGTAATATATTTTCTCTCTTTGTGAGCCAAACTCAAGAACTTGTTCTTGAGAAGAAGCCAAGAAAAATACCATCATTTTTCTTGGGACTGTAGCAACAATTTCTTTATATCTTATATAAAGTGAATTGATTAAATATTGTGTGTCATACCTTTTACATTTATGCTTTGCCACATACAATATTTACTATTCCTTGTCGAGTTAATGTTTCAAAAACAAAACAAAAGTATAAGTTTTTGAAATTATCTAATTAGTCATTCACTCCCCTGCCTAGTTACTTGAGAGCCTTGTGCCCAAACAAAGGGCGATTTAGACCTTATTATATGTACTCCATATCACTTTGAGCCACCATCGGTAATTTTGCCAAATTCTAATATATAAATTTTTCTTATTAGCATCTTAAGGCCATAGATTCTTCAAGCAACATGCTCATGGGCGAAATGGTGTACTCTAGGGTGTTAGAATCGCCTATTAAGTCCCTTGAGTCACAATAGGCGATTTTAAGACTCCCTAGAGTGTCCAAAATCGCTTATAATCTTCCATATGACTTAGTTTCTTCAATTAACAATGCAATTGGCGATTTGTATGACATAATGTAACACCCCTTCCTAAAATAGAAGGATATACTACTTATAATCTATAAACCTGCAATATAGCACTAAAATAATCCTTAAATAACAATTTAACAATCTAAAAATCTCCAAAATTATATTAGGTCTTTAAACAGTTCAAACCAGTAATATAAGTGCCAAAATCTCTAGATAAATAATTAAGTCTAGATAATTATAAAAGTCTAAAATCCTAATCAACAAAATAAGGGTAGCTCTCCATCACATAGTCCCAGATCCCACTAATTTTCTGTCAAAAAAAAATACGGCATGAGCCAAACGCCCGGTGCGGATTTGGAATGCAATTTATAAAACAGAAAGTCGGATATAGATATTTCACAGTATATAATAAAATAATAATTTTAAAAACAAGCATGGTTGAAACAACAAGGGGTGAGGATATTTCATACCGAGAACAGAACTAAACAAATACAAATATACACATCATAGGATATCTAATGTGTGTAACAATTCGGTTAACGTGGATGGCATATACAATGCAACCGTCAAATCAAATCAAATCAAACTCTCGGTGCATTCACGTATCAAGAAACAACCAAAATGCGCAAAACTACTCCAAGAGCTAACAAAAGGATACATAATGACCAATCACACTGCCACAGAAGTGTCATGCCACTGGTTCCGCAATGACATGGTTGTAGTATCCCTACAGCTAATTAACTCGGTATACCATATATCACTAAGGGTCCAAATAAAATAATTTTGCACAATTTAAAATCACTTAAGGCAGATATATCAAATATTCTAAACAGATATATAAAATGAATAATTTCAAAAATCAGTGAAACAGATATTCAAATATTCTAAAAATGGAGTTCCAACAAACAAAAAGAATAAACTTGCTTAGCAATTTTTTTTATTGGAATTCGTTTGATTTTATTTTGGTTTTATCTTGAATTCTAAAATTCAGATTTTGACGATTTTACAGGCCACGCGAAACTCACGAAATCTATACTATTATATAATAGACGAAACATTCAAAGTTTTGGTTTAACGGTTTTTGATCATTTAATCTAATCAAAAAAAAAAAAACATAACAATTTCCTTTTTCAACTAAAACATGCTAACTTTTATATTTTTTCCCAACTAAAACATCTCTTTTTCCAAAAATATCACGGAAAACTAAAACATCTCCTTTTTCAAAAATATTACGAACAACTAAAATATCTCTATTTTCCAAAAATATCACGGTTAAGTCTATTTAATTATGGTAATAACAATAATACTAATACTAATAATAATAATAATAATAATAATAATAATAATAATAATAATAATAATAATACTATAATTTTTAATAACTAACCAATTATCTTTTTGAGTTAAAACACATTATTTATTTTTCTTTTCTATTAATAAATAATAAAATAATATAAATAATAGTAACTAGGCGGTTGTCTTTTTAATTAAAACACATTACTTTTTAATTAAAAGAACTAACTTTTATAAACACCTAGAAACATCGATTACACTATATATTTCAATCATTAATATTATATTTTCTAAATAAAACAAGTTACCTTTTAAATTAAAACGTATCACATTTTATAAACATACCAATAAATATTAATTATATTGTATTTTTCAGTCACTAATACACATTCATAAATATTATATGCATGAACATACCAGTTATACTATATGTTACATTGCCTCTTCTAAATAAAACATTCTAAATAAAACATGTTACCTTTTAAATTAAAAAATACAATCTTTTATAAACACACCTAATTATACTATATTTTACAATCACTTATCCATTAAAAAAAGTTATAGACCACATCTTTCTATCATTAATAAATTATATAAAAAGAAAACTATTACCTAATTTAACATACTTAATTATTTTATAAGTTATATTTTGACTAAAATACATATAATTATTATAATTCAAACACATACTCAGTACATACTTACTCTTTTAACCAATATATTCAATAAACTGATGAAATATAAATCATAAAATATGGAATAATAAAATCAATATGTGTATTTGAGATATAACTATTAAAATAGAGCCAAAATATTGAAATTTTTGATTTGATTTTTGGTCTTTCAATTCAATAAAATATTAAATAGATAAAACTATAATTAATAAAACTTAATCATATCTTTTTTAACCGAAATATGTTACATTTTATACTTTTTCTAAATAAAACCTATTTTTACAAATACAACAATTTTTCAAAATAATTAAACCTAATAAAAACAAATCATGCATCGCACGGTATATAAACTAGTAACATATAATTTATTGATGACTTAAAAAGTACTATACAACTAAAATTATCCAGAAACCGAATAGAAAAAACATGTATGAATTTTGCATAAAAGTATTCAAGTATTTTTAAGATACTTACTTATTTTTGTATAAATTATAGAAATATAGGTATTCCTTTATTCTAAATCAAGCGGCTATCATCATTTATTTATTATAAATATATAATTTATTTTTAAGATACCCACTTATTTCTTATCATCTATAAAAGTAAAATACTCGACTCAACTAACGAAAAAATATACAAATTGATCTTTAAAAAATATTTCAACAATTTACACATAAGTATTTATTTATAACAGTGTAATAATAAATGTAATAAATAATGCGAAAATAATGAATAATCAAGACCATACACATTCGAACTACTGCAAATAATTTTATCATCATCACTCAAATCCTAAAAATATGTCATAATTCATCTTGAAGTCATAATAATCGATCATCATCACATATAATCACTAAGAAATTAAAGAAATGTTATAAAGTATAATGAGGCAAAATCCCCAACATTTTTTAATTCGAGAGTGTAACCAAATGTGCATCTTTAGAGAGAAAATATGAAAATTTTAATTGATAAACCATTTTTTCTTACCATAAGTGTCCTTATTTTAGTGAGAACCCTTAATAAATAAATTATTTGAAATTTAATTCTAACCATCTATAAGAGATCTAATTCTATTAATTCAATATATAATTTATCTTCATCTTCAACAACCAATTAATCTTATCCAAATTTAACAACAATTTTCCGCGAATAACAGCTACCGCCTAAAGCCACCAACATCATTCTGTAATTAATAAGTTTATTTTTAAAAAAAATCATTACATTCTAACCATGACATTACTACCATTTCCATCCATCACATCTCTCTCCACTCAATATCATATGTAAATCACAATATTTAACTACAAATAATCAAAATCAAATATAGATTAGAAAAATCAAACTGTCACGAACTCCGGACACCAAAAAATCATCAACTACATATTGAAATCAAACTGTCACCATAATCAAATTATCACCACAACTACATCGTCATTTGCTCCCACTTATCACCACGTTTCTACCTTTATAATCACCACTAGCATCAATATTAAGAGACCATCACTATATATAGAGTACCAAATATAGGCTGATATCATCATAAGAATAAAAACTGAAAACAAATCATGTGTGTGAAAGTGAAAACAAAGACGGAAAAGACAACTTGAAAGAAAGAAATAATTTATCGAAGAAGCGTGCATTGATGAAGAATCGTTATAATCGATATAACTTAAACAGATATGAAAATGGGCAAAGAGTATAAATAGATCAAAATTCATTTCTCGCGAATTCGTCGGAAATATGAAAAGAAATATACGTATATTATTTATATACGTAAGATCTATAAGTAGTGGTAAAACTTAAGAGTAATATAAAAATGAGTGATTGAGATTACTTTAAAAAGCGCACTTTTCTCAATATATATATATATATATATCTTATCTATATAATAAATATATCTTATCTATATAATAAATAGCCTGATATTAAACAATCTATCTAGCAATCTATCTAGCAAATAATAATAATGACTAATTTATTCGATAAATATAAAATTTATACAATTTTATAATAAAATAATGTATTTTATAATTTGCTTACCTAAATTTTAGTATTGATAATAATATTATGCAATGTATATAAAGAAGAAATGAATAATTTTGTACTAATATTTTTATATTATTTTATTATAAAAAGTAGAAATAAGTATGAGTTGGTGGTACACTAAGTAGCACCGGTAAAATCCTAATTAAGAAATTACTGGGCAAAGTCAAGTCATTTGCCCTTATTAAAATGAGTTCATTTACATATTTTCATAGCACGATGACGACGAGTATATATTCCAAATACGAACATTAAAGAATTAAGCATTCGATGCTTCCTCCTAATAGAAGTTATTCCTTTACACTAAAGGACAAAAGTCTATATAATTAGAGAACTAACTAAACAAAAGAAGTCAACGCCCAGTACCGCAGCTTTCTAGCCAAGCCCATGATCCAGTATCTCAGATTTCTACTCAATAAGATACAACTGTACAACCTCCATGAACGTACACGATCCATAAAAATATTTGTCCTCCGAGATATATACGTATCATTTTTTACGTATTTTAAGACTCTATAAAGTGTAGTTCTAAAATTTTTTCTAAATTTTTTAAAAAGAAGTCTTAAAAGCGCGCCAGAAAATAATGTATCAAATTTAGGGGGAAAGAGGGAGAATTTGCTTATAAATGAATACAATTTTTTGTTCACTATATATTTATTTATTGAAATTCAACTGATTTATTATAAAAATAATTATTGTTACAAAAAGTCTATCGGGTCGAGTTTTATACGGGTTTTAAAAAGTCCGGTATTTTTAGAAACGGATCATGCCGGACTTCTTCGAAAATCGTGCTAGCCCGGACCGAGCTTCCTCTAAAAATGAGTCTCATTTCAGGTCCGCGGGTAGGGTCGGTTCGTGCAGAACAGGGTTTTTTTCCGTCCTTTTTTTATTAATATATTATATATTAGTTTATACTAGCTTAGAACGCGTGCGATGCACGGAATTCTTTTTAATATTATACTATTTTTATATTTAATTTTAATAAATTGGTAGTGCATTTTAGTTTTAAAATGTAATTGGTTGGTTATTAATAATTATACTATTAATATTTTATTTAATTAAATAGAATTGTCCATGTTATTTTTGGAAAATAAGTGGAACTTAGTAAGAAAAAATAAAAAGGTAAAAAGGAGATGTTTTATTTGAGAAAAATAGAAAAGGTAACGTGTTTTGATTGCCATCATAACTCTGTAAATATAGGTGTTTTACAGAAAATAGATAATTAAGGTAACCCGTACGATGCACGGAATTTCTTTATAATTTGATAATAGTTATATATATTTATATACACGTATATATCGTGATATTTTTAGGAACAAATGTATTGCAATTGAAAATATAAAAAGAATGTGTATATTTGGTCATTTATTAGTTATTATAGTTTATTATTTTATATTATTAATTAATAAAATTACCCATGTTAATTTTGAAAAAAGAGGAGGTTTTGTTAGGAAAAATAGAGAACTTGGTTATTAGTAAATTATAATATTATTTTATTTTATTAAATTTAAATATAATTGTTCATGATATTTTTGAAAAATGAGGTGTTTTAGTAGAGAAGAATACAAAAGGTAACGTGTTTTAATCAAAAAAGCTAATAGCCCGTGATATTTTTATAGTTCATATAAATCTTTTCATAAAAGTTACTTTTATAAAATATATAAGTAAGAGCAATTAGGTAAAATCAACGTGCACTAAAAAACAGGTACCGACCAAACTTTCAATGTTTTGTCTATTATAATATAGTATAGACTAGCTTAAAACCCGTGCGATGTACGGATTTTTATTAATATTGCATGATTTTTTTTAAATTTAATTTGAATTAAAAATTTTAATATCATAATTTTAATTTTATTTTAATTGATAGTACGTTTTAGTTGAAACGGATAATGAGTTGGTTATTAATAACTAGCACAATAAGCCGCACTTCGCGGCGGCAATTTAGTAATATTTTAAATAAATTATTAAATATAACGATACAATAGCTTTTTAATATATTTTTCGATTATATTTAATATAAAATAACAAACATAAATTACTTAAATTTAAATATCAAATACCTTTTATAATTAAATATCCTTAATGATTAAACGAAACTCTAAAACTAACTAATCCATAGCATCATCTGTTCTTGCCGGACAAAAGGCTACGTTCTAAAATCATAAAATCAATCAACTCTAAAACTAACTGATCCATGGCATCATCCGTTCTTCCCGGACAAAAGGCTGCGTACTAAATCATAAAATCAATCAAGCATTCTAAAATCATAAAACCAATCAAGTAGTAACATACACTTAAAGGTTTAACAAAATAAATAGTGACAAAACTATCATAATATGCAAAATAAAGTTTGAAACACAAATGCTAATGAAAGTAACAAACATAAATTACTTAAATTTAAATATCAAATAATACCTTTATAATTAAATAGCCTCAATAATGAAACGAACCTCTAAAACTAACTAATCCACAACATCCTCATTTCTTCCCGGACAAAATGCTATATTTTAAAATCATAAAACCAATCAACTCTAAAACTAACTGATTCATAGCATCCTCCGTTTTTCCCGGACAAAAGGTTGCGTTCTAAAATCATAAAATCAATCAAGCATTCTAAAGTCATGAAACCAATCAAAGAATAACAGACACTTAAAGGATTAACAAAACAAATAGTGACAAAACTATCATAATATGCAAAATATAGTTTGAAACACAAGTGCTAATGAAAGTAACAATATATATTACTTAAATTTAAATATCAAATAATACCTTTATAATAAAATAGGCTCAATAATAAAAAGAACTTCTAAACCTAACAGATCCACAACATCCTCCGTTCTTCCTGGGCAAAAAGATGCATTCGAAAATCATAAAATCGATCAAGAATTCTAAAATTAAAGTTAATCAAATAATAACATATATTTAAAGGCTTCACAAAACAAATAGTGACAAAACTATCATAACATGCAAAATAAAGTTTGAAATACAAGCGCTAATGAAAAATCTAGCTAACAATTGCTCTTTTTTCATGTAAATTAATATTGAATCATTTTATTTCAATAAAATAATTATATAGTAATAATTCTATGATTAAATGTGTGTGTATATATATATTACAAATATGGCTTATAGCATTACAAAGTGAATATATGTTCTAAGAAATTTTTGGGGTGAGCCAGAGTCAAACCCAGGACCTGGGACGACAGAGGATAAACCTTTAACCCTTTGGACTATCCAATCGTGCTTATATATATATATATATATATATATATATATATATAAAATAAATCATACTTGCATTAACTAGATAGAATTAGAATCCAGTACATGAATAAGGAAATCACGAGAAGTGACATGCCACTCTCCTAAATCTGACATAGAATAGGTAACTTGTGCTAACACATGCGCCAGATCGGTAAACAAACTAAACTAGCACTTGATCCACGTACTTCATACAATGCTGAAAATTCAACACTATAGTACCAAAATAAGCTTCCCTGGATTTTTCATTACACGTATCATGGACTTAGATTTTGTATAAAGAATGCAATGGCTATACCTCTAGTTCTTCATCTAAGACATAGCTTGTTTCAACCCAATTGCCTCTGCTTCTCGTGGTTGTCATGAACCTTCGATCCTTTTACACCATGCTCCTATGAAACATCCATGTGAGTCCCTAATGACATTACCAACGCCAATACTCCCATATGGAAAGACTGCAGTGTCCATATTGATCTTCACCTATCTTACAAGTGGTTTGTACCATACTCTTGCCCCTGCACCTTGCTGTGAGTTACACTGCTCCCGCTTGCTTGAGCTTCCCGCCAATCCTTGAGCAAATTTGTAGATGCAGCACATACCCCAAACGCAGACCCATTAGCCTTCTTCCAAACCCACTTGTTGCGTCTATTCCAAATACTTCAACAGAACATTGCCAACATGCACACACTGTTCTCGGGTACTTGTATCAAAAATTCTTATAAGTACTGAAAATGTCGTATCCCCTAATACTTCCTACACTAACTATTGACTCCCAGCTCTAATCCATACTTTTTTTTATACAAAATCACATGAGAATAATACATGTGCCAGTTTCTATGGCACTATGACAACATGGACATATTACATCCACATTTATGTATTTCATAGCCAAAGTCTAAGTAGTAGGTAACAACATATGCATAGCCGTCAGAGAAAATTTATGACATTTCTAAGTAATTTCAAGGACCATAATGTAATAACCCTAATTTTTGGTAATAATTATATCATAATGAATTATGATTCTACGGATGCATGTAAGGCCTTGTAGCTCACCCAATATAAGTGTTGGAGTTTTGAAGTTCCGAGGACATAAAGTTATCGTTCTAAGAAAATAAGTGAATGCAAAAGCCGTCAGAATTCGAATATTTTACCTTTTACTAATTATTTTGAGAAATTATGAGATATAAATAATACGAGAATGATAATACACCAAGAGAATTATAAGGATTAGGATTCCATATTTATATTAAGATAAATTTGAGGACGAGAGAGGATTGCCTTGACAAGGAATGCACTACAAATCATTTTTGGAAAAATTATCGAACTTGAGTAAAGAAATCGTACGAAAGGCATAAGTTGGAATGTGAATAGTATATTATCCATGCACACCATGCAACTAGTATAATTAGAAGCTAAATAAGGCAACTAGAAAGTCAAATGAGAGAGTTAGGATGCAAACTAAAATAGTTTAAGAAATAGTAAAAGAGAATAGTACCTAGAATAATGTCTTGAATAGTGCAAGGCATGGGCATGGGTTAAAAACCTTACACAAGCAATCTACACCAGATATATACATATCTAATACATCATATACACACCACTTATTGACCAAAAAGTAAGAGCAAAGAAGCAAAAACACTTCTCTTCATTTTTTCAAAAACTGCCCAGCATGAACACCAAGGAAAGAAAAATTCAAAACTCAAGTTCTACTCATTCAAAAATCACCAAATTTGTAGCATAGCTTCTTCATTATATGTATGAGGTTCGTTCGAAATTTCATGTCCATCCTATTAGTATAGCGTAGCCAAATCGTTGCTCAAAGATGAGGGTGAATAATAACTCCGAAAATTACTAACTTGTTTCTTGATTTCTTTGCAAGTTTAATGCATATAAGGCTAGATCCAAGCTTCTCTAAGGCACCCAAGCTATTGTTAGTGTTGTTAAAGCATCAAGGAAGGTATAAACCCTCTCTACCCTTTGTATTTCCTTGAGTTTTAAGTATAGTAACAAGATATGTTCAAGTATGACATATTTCTTGGAAAATAGAGTTTGGATTGTTAAACCTTGATAATGGATTGTTGTGGTTAATTGTTGTTGGTTAAATTCTAGAGTGTATGGACTGATTATGTTACAAATAATTTGAGTTGTTGATGTGGTTGATGGTTAATGGATTTAACGAAATTAAAATCGGAAATCGTTACGCGTATGGCCGTTATAATGCCCATTTGCATTTAGGCCTAATTAAAACAAGTAGTTCGAACTGTTAATTTGTATTTGTAAACACCACTGCCCTGGGACTTGTAAATTTTTTTTTGACATAAATATCGTATCGAGGAGATTTACGGTTTAGGGGAAATGCCTGTTTTAGTGATAATCGCGCAAGTGAACCAAACTGCTGATTGAACCCAATTTGATGGTAAAAACAAGCCCCTTAAACATGGTTAAAAATTATTAAACTTGGTCAGTAGATTTAAACAGTGAGGAAGCCCTCTGCAAAATTTGAGCTTGAGATGTTAAATTTTCGATTTTATATAAATGTTGGAACCGAAGTTGCGCGATGGCGTTATGCCCTGCACAGCCACTGCATAGCTACTGCTCTGTTCGGTTAATTCAGGAAAATGTGTCTTCTAACAAGAACCATGTTTTTGCTTAATTACAAATTACAAGTTCTCTATATCGTGCACGTGAAAGTGGTGCGTCATTTGAATTAACGATTAAGGAGATAGAGGCATTTTAATGAAACTAGCGCAACTAGTACAACTCCATAGTTGACTTGGATTCTAAAATGTGTTTCACCTATTTAAACTTGGGATTTACAAATCGAAACATTTTTTATAAATATTACAAATACTCAAGAAGCTCCCTGAGATGGTTTCATACTTAATAATAAATTTTTCTATTTACTAAAAATGACGAAGCGCGAGTCGCGTAATAGTGATTCTATGAAAAGTCTACTATAGAGGTACTACTTTGACCATCCGTTTTAGATAAGTTAAGATAATAATTTGGAGTCGATCAAAACACGAAAGTTGTTGAGGATGATCATGACTACATATTGGAGTAAAGAATTGGATCGGAATCCATTGACAAGATAGTTTTACGAGTGGTGAAAATAGACCCTAGATAAGAAAATGAAAAAGGTTCGTAATGACAAAGAAGTTAGAGATCACGTAACTTGTTGACAAAATTGAGTATACTTACTAGTAGTATAGGTAGCTATTCGATTGAGAAGGCTAATCGATATTTGAAATCTATTTTTCGAACTACCTAGAACGAGTGAAACCGGGGAATGCACTATGGACCCAGACAAGTTTTCCGACATTGCACACTATTTTCAAAATATGATATTTTTGTTTTACATATAAAATTCAAGTATGTTATGCAAGTTTTCGAGCCTTGAACTTTAAGTAGCAAGCATGTTTTCAGAAACTGTTGTGTTGTGCATATACGTATTGTTACTTTGACTAAGCGATTTTGTTTACGATGTTTATAAGTATCGTTTGATATAACGATGTCTTTAGTGGTTGGTTTATATATTCGAGATATAAGCCGGCATGTATGTAAAGGCTCTAGGGTAGAGAGTATTTGTATGATTGATGTATAAATTGGGAGTCGGAGCTATTTTGACGATAGAAACTGTCATAAAAACCCGGCGGTCGCCGGCTACAGTTTATTTTAAATATTGGTTGATAAATATTCGAATGAATATAATTTGAATATTTTTATATTGTGAATAATTTAAATAATATTCTTAAATATTATCTAAATGTTTATTTAAATTAAATTAATATTAATTTGACTGTTCATTTAAAATGATTTATTAATTGATTTTATTTAATAAATATTACTTAAATATTTATTAAATATTCTAAAATTATTTAAAAATATTAAATCTTATACAAAAAATTATTTAAGGACTTTATGAATTATTTAAAATATTTTCTGACCTTCAGAAAATTATTTTTAAAATAGTAAGAGGTTCTCAAATAATATTTCACAAGTTATACAATCCCCTAAAGCGTGAACAAATATTCTTTGACTTAAAAAAATTGGGAATCCATCCTAGGAAGTGTGTAAACAGTTTTACTTCCTCACTCATCAAAAGTACTTGTGATTTCAAATCATTTCCCCTACTATAGCTAGGGCTTCCAAGTTAGCAAATACTGAAAAACTCCGACTTTTCACAAGGGGTGATTTCAATCGAACTTTTCCAGATGAATAAAACTCACTAATGTCAACCCACATTGCGAATTTTACTTCATCAAATATTTTCGGAAGTAAAGGTAGAATTGTTGTACCGACCTATCAACAAGCAATATTGAAAGGCATATGACATAGCCTATTTGTTTAGTTCGAGGATATAACTCAACTCAAATAAGAATGTAATAAGTAAATAGCAGTCCTTCAGTCACAGGGATCTCAGAAAGTATTATTCTTCAAAGGAAAGGAAGAACAATGTCTATCTACAGACTTGTAAATAATTTCACTGGAAGAAGCTCATTAAATTGATCAAGCCTCAGTGATTTAATTCAAGAAAGTAGAATTATTCAAGTGACA
>PHNY01299203.1:0-12206 GCA_003724115.2 Anethum foeniculum
GGAAATTCGTGAATTCGTTTTGAACTCTCTTGTGATATTGTTGTATAGATGTATTTGTTTTATCAATAAAATGCATTTTTAGCTGTTGATATGTGGGGTTGTGTCGGGGGCAAGAATGAGATTGGGTGCTTTTGTTTAGTGCCAAGTGCCACATATGGATTTAAATTTGGTTATACTATTAAGAAGTTGGCTGGTACTGATTTACAATTGCGCACACACTGCTGTTGAATAATGTGGCCTTTCTGACAGAACCACCTGCTTTATTTTATGTCCAAGAAAACCCAACTCTGGTTTGTAGGCTTGTAGAACAATCTCTCAGGATTACATGGTTCTCGTGGAGGAGGAAACGAAAGAAATTTGGTCTTTTATTTGTTTTTTGTTGGTTAAACTGAATACATCGACCTAATTAACTAATAGAGTGTCCTTTCTTTATTATGCTCTTCTTTTCTTTGCTAGTATGTGTGTGTGTGTGTGTGTGTATCTCCTTTCTTCAACTTCATTCCTACAAGGGTTTTGATTTACTTACTCCCAATGCTCTGAGTTGCCTATTCATCCATTTGCTGAGCCTTTATTTTCTAGTATTTGCCTAGGTTCACTGAATCCCCACCCAAGATATTATAAATTTCTCTCTCTTGCGTCTGTATTATAAACAGTTATAAGTACATTTAGCCATTAGTATAGATGTGTATTAATAACAAAATAATGACAATTATGACAGCTAGAAAATTTAGCTAGTGTGGTTAGAGTAAAATCAAAATTTAGCTATTTCATTTTAATTAGTCAATAGTTTTCAAGTGTTAGCTAGTAATTTGTCTAGCATGGTTGGAGATGCTCTTACTGAAGAATTCAATTTTTACAAATTCTTGGAAGTTTAGGAGTTTCTCGTAGGGCTTACTAAATAAAATTTGGCGATGCTTTATAGAAGTAACTGATTGATTTCATTCAATCAGGTAACAGTAATGGTGATGGTTTGGAATCTTCGGCAAGACGTTTACCCTTGTTTCGGATTCGTTTACCAAAATATAAGTCAGTTTGGTTACTAGAGTACCTATTGTACAGCCCTAGACTGGATCTGCGTCACATTGACAGACCTCGGCTTATTTTTAACATGAAGGACAAAACCATGGGTTCAACGTAAACGACTCAAGCTGCATGCAGGTCAAACCCTAGAAGTGGACAATATTTCCTCTCAGCATACCTATCTGTCCTGTCCCATAAATTCTTAAATCTACTGAAGATTATAACTTAAATAGAACTCGTAGTTAATGCCACCCTTGACATGTGACACATTGCCTTTAATACTGGTTCTTTGCTCATAGCCAGTGTTGTCGAAAGTATTATGAGCAACGAGGCGCAAAAATCCCTGGAGCCTAGGCGCAAAGTGCGAATGCGAGGCGCGCGCTTCATTGATGCTAGGCCCACAATTATAGAAAAATTTAAAATATAATACTTGGTTTATACATATGATTACTTCGGTCTATAACATAATTTATACTTCATAATATATTAAATCACACTTCTAGGGAAAATAACATAATTTATACTGTATAATATTTTTATATTATACTTGTAGCGTAAAAACATTCCTAAAATTGACATCTATATCAAAATTTAAAGTTCATAGCCAACTTCCAGGCTTCCAGCTTTAGACATTGTTACTAGTAAAAATTTTATTCTTCACCTTCATCTTAAAATTCCTCATCCAAATCATCTTCCAGATATTCAAACTCGCATTCTTCCTCCTCTTCGTCGTCCTCGTGTGATAAACGTTGATGTCTCTTGTACTAGAAGTATACAGTTGATTTTGACTCTGACAAGATTTCAAAGTTGATTTTGATTGTGGCATGGAGTTGAACATAGGCTTGCCAGCGCCAGAAGCTTTTGCAACTGTTGTCCATCCTAATGCATCATCATCATCATCAAAGAAGATGAGACAGGATTGTAATCAATTTCCCATCTACATTCCACTTAGGTTTCCAACCAACCTCTCGCTGCTTTCATCAACATCAAGCAATGATATAGGTGGCTGGAAGCCTGAAATACTTTCTTTATTTGGCTTTTGATGTTTTATTTTTGTTTTTTGTTATATTTCTTGGGCTTCAAACTGATTCAGTAACATTAATTTTCTAAGCTTCACTAAAGCGTGTTTTATTTTTTTGCAGTTCACGCTTCTGCACGCCTCACATTTTTAGGCTATGGGCGCAGGCTTCCCCTTTGTCGAAGCGACAGAAATGTGATTACATTAAACTCAAGTTACTGGACAGGACAGATGTAGACAATCATTTTAATAATATCCGTCCTTGTATAAGAGTAATGATCTTCTGTATATGATTGATTATATCTACATATGATATCATCCGGTCTTTAAGGTGAGGGTGATCCTGTTAACAATAGGTGCATCTGCTAGTGTGACATTAGCCTTCTATTTTAAAATGCTAAATTATAACATCTTGATCTAACTCGTGCTTTCTACCAATAAAGATTTCATTTTTGCTTGTAATTATTTATTTTTTATTTGTATAAAAGAAGGCAATCTTTTTATTTTGGGAGGGGGGGGAGGAGATTGGAGGAAATTCGTGAATTCATTTTGAACTCTCTTATGATTGTTGTATAGATGTATTTTTTACCAATAAAATGCCTTCTTAGCTGTTGATATGTGGGGTTCTGTTGGGGGCAAGAATAAGATCGGGTGCTTTTGTTTAGTGCCAAGTGCTACATATGGATTTGAATTTGGTTATACTACTAAGAAATTTCCTAGTATTGCTTGCTGTAGTTTTAGATGTGTATTACTGAGTTACAACTGCACACACACTGCTGTTGAATTATGTGGCCTTTTTGACAGAACCACCTTTTTATTTTATGCTAAAGAAAACCCAACTCTGGTTTGTAGTCTTGTAGAACAATCTCGCTGGAAAGGGTGCTCTTATTCTATTGTTTCTTACTTTACATGGAGTGATACTATTTGGAAGGTAGTAGATATCAAGGACCATCTTTCAGGTTTTTACGTACAAGTGTACAAAGTGAGAAGTAAGATAAAGAAAGGGAGAAAGAAGCTATTTGGAATGGTCAGATATTTTCAATCAATCCAAATTATCCTAAATGGATTAGATTGAACCTGATCAGTAGTGCAATCGATTAGGTTATACCAATAGGAATAATCGCTTGGTTTGGTCAATCAGGCCGACAGTAAGGCAGTGCTTACATGGTTCTCGTGGAGGAGGAAACGAAATAAAGTTGGTCTTTTATTTGTATTTTGTCAGTTAAACTGAATAAATTGACTTAATTAACTAATGGAGTGTCCTTTCTTTGTTATGCTTTTCTTTTTCTTAGCTAGTATAGGTATGTGTGTGTGTGTGTATCTCCTTTCTTCATCTTCATTCCTCCAGGGGTTTTGATTCTTCACACATCTTTCTGTTTTTCTGCATCACTCTATACCTGTTATCATCTGCCCGCATTGTCTATTTTTATCTAGATATATTGCAAGTTCTCGCTGGTTTTTCATAAGGTTTTTTCCCTTGCCACATTTTCAGTAATTACTTCCGGAAATTCCAAAATTTAATATTTTGTCATTTTTACCACAGTATATATGGATTTAAAAACTGTGTATTGCCGACATAACAAATTGCGACTTTGTTTTGGTGGTCAAGGGTCCTGGTGTTAATAGGGTGGTCATCGGAGCAAGTCTACTTAGATATAGAAGTTTTGTTAACTAAGAAAGCATGGCAAACTAGTAGGAGTATAGTTATTATCCTCAATTGGTGGATTGTGGTGTAATCTGTGCTACCGGCCTGGACACCGTAATTAAATTTGTCATTTAAATTGTTTTTTTTTTTCTTTCTCGTCAATATTTGTTTGATAATGTTTTTCCAGTCAATGTTTGTATGATAGTGTTTCGGAACTATCAAATTATCATATATTTATAAAATACTCCCTCTGTCCCACCAGGTTCTTTACGTTACTTTTTGGCACGCATATTAAGGCTTCTATATAGTATAGTTTCATAACTTTAAAAAAATAAAAAAATTCCTGAATAAAAGTTTGACATTTAAACTTTTATACAAAAAAAGAAAAATTCAAAAAAACGTTATGAAATTATACTTTATAATAGCCTCAAAATGCGTGCAAACAGTGAACGTAAACAATCTGGCAGGACGGAGGGAGTATTGAATTGTGAGAGCAACCCCAAGGCACAGGCTATTTTCTCGTTTTTGCTATTGTAGCTAGTTGAACGGTGATTTACTTGCTCCCAACGCTCTGAGTTGGTTATTCAACCATTTGCTGAGCCTTTATTTTCTAGCTATATTTGCCTAGTTTCACTGAATCCCCACCCAAAGATATTATAATTTTCTCTCTCTTGCTTCCGTATTATAAACAGGTACAAGTACATTTAGCCATTATTATAGGGAAATTAATTGTTCCCCGTCAACGTTGGACAGGATACAGCTGCCGCAGTAAAACATTGCGGCAGTGGGTACCCATCCAACGCTGGCTGGGGAACAAACCCCTTATTATAGATATTTATTAATAAAGAAATAATGACATAGCTAGCAAATTTAGCTAGTGTGGTTGGAGCAAAATTAATATTTGGCTATTTTATAACTAGTCAAAAGCTTTAATTTGTCTAGCATGGTTGGAGATGCTATTACTGAAGTCAATTTAATAAATATTTTGAAGTTTAGGAGTTTCTAAACCCCTAGGGCTTACTAAAGAAAATTTTGGTGATGCTTTTTAAAAGTAACTGATTGATTTCATTCAAAGTGCTGACACCAGTTGAGAGGTAGGCTATTACACTCCTGCTTGTGGCTATTTATGGCCTCTTATTAGAATAATACCCTTTTCCTGAATTTCCATTTCTCTAATTTCTCCCCTTGATTGTGTATAAATTTATTTATTTTTAATTGAATGCTTAAACGCTACAATAATTTATAAATGCTTATCTACTAGGGGCGGGAATGCTTTGGTTGGTCTCCAACAGGTTCCGGCAAAACATTGGCATTTGCTTGTCCCATGCTAAAATTAAGGTATTCCAGATAATTTTTAAGCTGTTACTTACTTGTGAAGGTTGATTGGTGAACTTAAATGCTAAGCATTTAACATATCATATTTTTTTCAGCATGCTTCAATTGCATTTGCTGGTACCCGAGCTGTTATACTTATTCCAAGACGAGAAATAGCTGCTCAAACCGCAAGAGAGTGCGTATTGACTTGATGTACGAAATTTGTTATCAAGGTGAAGACCAAACAGCTCGTAAAATTTGCGGACTATATAGAACTGCATAGTGATATATTAATGTAAGCATTCCATGTACAGGGTACATTTTTTTTTTTATCATAATAAATAAAATTTGAGTTTACATTTTTATTATATCAAATGAGAAAATGAAGGATGTATTGAACATGTTACGAATTTTCATTATTTTTTTATTGAAACACTTCAAAAAAGTGTGAAATTATGCTTCAATAAAATGGCTTTTCGACGGTGACATATAGAAAGTCTACTTTCTGGCTAAGTATAAAAAATCCTATTCATACCTTCATTGTGACCTATATTTTTAGGTAAATTTCTAATTTAGTTAGGATAAAAATCTTAGATAATGGATAAAAAAATCTAATTTATATTATCCCGATAAAAGTTCAGCTAAAATCTTATAATATCATGATAAAATAAGGTTATTAAATTAAATCGGAAACAAGGCTCAGATAAGTTAAAATTTTAAAAACTAGGATAAATACATTGTGCATTAACGTTTTTCTTTTTAAATCTATCAAAGAGTTTGAAATAATTGTTCGGTATCACGTACTACTACATTTAAAGTTGTCTTTTTACGAGAAATCGGTGCTGATAAAATTGGGGTTAAAATTCGAGAAAAGTACGATAAACTCTAATTGTATGTATCTACATTGTAACTTTATTTATGTAATTACACTTGTCATAAATAAAAAAAACTCAAAACACATAAATATTTACATAAACATGATTAAAAATAACATTTATTTTCTTAGCAAAAGAAAATTGTTTATATACTTAAATTCATCATATTAGCTCCCTCAATATATCATAAACTAATAAATAAATATGTTTGTGCATCATAGTTTGTTTAATATATAATATTTTTATATTCAATTTACATTAATCTAGTTAGGGGAAAAAAACATATATGTATATTTGACTTAAACTTTAAAATACTCTTTTTAGCATTAGAATATAATTCTACTAACAATCAAATACATATTTTTAAATAAAATCTAATAGTTAGTATCTATCTATTTCAAGATCTAACGAACTTTATTAGATAGTCTATCTATTATATACTCCCTGCATCCCTCTTAATTCTTTAAATTTCGGATAGAATATCCGGCACACATTTTAAGGTACCTATAAAATATAGTTATGTAATATTTTTTTATAATTTTATTTTTTAAAATAAAAATTGAATGTTTATATTTTTATTTAGAAAAATAATTTTTTTTTTAAAAAAATTATGAAACTATACTTTATATGCACCTTAAAATGTGTGTCTTACGCTCTCTCCAAAATGTAAAAAAATAAGGAGGACAAAGGGAGTATATAAAGAAATTTTTAACTGAAACAAAGACGAATACACGTCGTGTGTAATCAAAATTTAAAATTAAAAAATATATAACGTCAAATGTATTATATATATGCACAATATTTTGAAGTTAAGAATAAAGTTTTATAAATAATATATATAAATTATTATTATTTTACTCAAAAACTAAAACAATAATAAGGATGGGATAAAAGAGTTACCCGGTTTATCTAGAAATTTTAAATTCAAACTAAAAGATTGTGTAGCTTAGCTGGTTGTAAATACAAATTTAGGTGAAGAGGTTAGTGGTTTGATGCACCACGATAACATCAATTTCTTAATTTTGGCATACAAATGTAATTATGTAACAGGGCAAAATAGTAATTTCACAGGAGGTTTATTGGCTCAAAATGCCCTTATAAAATCCTCTTGTTCTTATATATAGATTTTATAAAAAAATTCAAAAATATTGTAAAAAACTGCACAAAATTACTGGAAAAGTGCACAAAATTTATACGTAAAAATATATAAACTGATACAAGATTGTAGGTACTGTAGCATTGCCGCTTGGTTTAGTTTGTGCCTAATAACTTCAGCCTTAATTAAGAGTTGTTAATGATAGTGTGAGTGAGGATTTCAATCTACCAAGAAAATGTTTTTATTCATTATTTTTTAAATCCGTTGTCAAGGGATCTCGCATATCATTTGAATTGATTCTTAACACGGACTTTAAGCTCTAGAATGAGTGAAAAGGTCGAAGTATACATTGCAGAAATGTGATGGATCAAAAGGGCCTGAAAATCAATGATGATATATATACTGAGAGTTAGTGTCCGGGCAAGAATGAAATCAGGTGCTTTTGTTCAGTGCCACCTATAAATTGAAAAGCTAGTAGATATCAATTATAAATTTAATGTTTCTGAATTCTGATTTAGCTTGGAATCATTCTATTTGGGTAGTAATACATATCAAGGATCTTCTTTCAGGTTACATGCACTATTTTCATCAGATACCCACTTGCTCTCTTAATTCATCCCCATACATGAAATTTTGGAAAAATGACAAAGATCTTACATCCTGCACAACTGTCCACAGGGGTAGTCATGTACAATTTGATATAATACAAATTGAATTTTGTTTTAGACAGTTTAATGGCAATTAACTGTTAACGATAAAAACAGCACAAAAAGCAGGAACTATCTACACCATTACTTGGTGTTATAATGAACACTTTAAAATTTATTTATGCAATGTGCAGTTGACATCTCACGCCCAGACCAATGTATAGTCTTTGAAACAAATTTTATGATAACTATATTTACATTTCAATCATATTTAAGCATAATCTATATCTTAAATATTAAACATACATATTGATAGACTAACATTATCACAAACAAACTCATATACACACTTCCTATTTCGTCTTGTCAAAGGCTTGGGAAATGATATGTTGTGAACTTTTACATTAATTTTTTTTCCTCTATTTAAACACCTCAAAAGAGCATGAAATTAGTTGATTTTAACAGAGATGTAAGAAAGATTCGGTTCGAAAATCCGAGGAAATCAGTAAAGGTCCGAGGCAAAACAGGCTCCCTGATAATTATTCCTTGAGGAACCTTAGTTTGCTGAACCTCCATAGGCAACTGACTTTCAGGACCACCTTCCCACTTAATGGATAGAAGAAGTCCATGAAACCCACATTGCTAGAATTGTTGCCTAAGATGTCTGCATCACCAAACGCTAATTCAAGCAAACTCTTTAATAAAGACTCATGCACCTGAATCATAACATTATTTTCCATAACCAGCAAAGCAGGAGAGTTTGAGATATCCCCTAAGCCAATATTTGGAGCTATTTCACAAGCAGGAAGGTATGGTCTCATTCTGTTATCCAAGTCTAAAATCTCATTAAAATCTCCCAATGACTGAGAAGCCCCAACAACACCATTATTTACATATATGTAACTTTATTTATGTAATTATACTTAAAAACACATATATTTCTACATTTCATTACTAAACAGATCATTTATATTCTTAGCCAAAAAAAAAAAAAGAATTATTTATATATATACTTAAATTTATAAAATTAGATCCCTCGATTCATATATCATAAAATCAATAAAAAAAATATGTTTATAGTGTGTTTATAACATATACTTCTTTATATTTAATTTATATTAATCAAGTTAGGGGAAAAAAGAAATTATGTTTGCGTCTTTCCTTTACTTTTTTCCGGCACTTTCTTTTTTTAGATGTCTTACTTGGGGTTTTATCTTTTGTCCTAAAATTAAACTTTATCATTCTATTTGATTTGATTGAATAAAAGGTGAATTTAGATTGATGGACAAGAAAAACGAAAGAAAGGAGTAATATATTTATATTTTATTTACATTAATCAAGTTGAGAAAAATAAATAAATAAATACTTTTGCATCTCTCCTTTACTTTTTAGATGTCTTACTTTTGGTNTTTTTCTTTTGTTGTACGCCTAAGTTTACTATGTCTGAAATGTGAACCAGGGAGTCCTCATTCAAGCACAGTGCAGAAGGTCGCCCAGAAATGGCAAAAGCTCTGTTATCGTATTATGTGCCAAGGAACTCATATGCCGCTTGTAGTAAATCTTGGTCTTGTCTTTGTATGTCTCTTGGTCTTGTCCTTGTGTGTCGTTCCACTCCACATTGGAAGCTTTCATTGCCAAACACTTGCTTTTTCCGTCTTCTTCTCTGCTTCAAGTCCCAGAGCTGATGAAATAGCTGTTCTGTCTTCTTTCTTTCTTTTACCACCAGCAGCGGATAGGAGTACTCCACCACTACCACAGCTTAGTGATTCAACCACGGCTGATATTATTTACTCAACTGCGGTTACACCAACAACTCCTATTGTATCAAGAGCTGATTCAATTGCAGCACTTACTGTAACAACAACTCATTCTCAAGCACTTGCAGCGGCAGTGTAGTATTCTCTTCTAACAGCGCTTCCTGATTCAATTGCTTGATCCACCTTCAACACCGGTATGTGTATTCACCAAAATGAATAATGTTATTTATCATTATTGTTAGTCTTAACTTACTCTAATAGGCCAATGAGTACAATCTTATCAAACTTTTTCTTGTGACTGATATAATTTGTTAAGATCTTAAAAAAATTTGTGATGTTTCTTGAGAACATGTATGTTAGGATTGTAATTCTTGGCTCTGGAGCAAGTTATGACTAACTACATTCTCCCAAATTTTGTAAATAACCATATGATAAATAAAATTCCTTATTTTGCAAACCATTGTTGGGTCCAATCCTGTATGTCATTGGAACGAAGAAAATCAAAGCAAAATTTGCAGCTGCACTGACTAACGTGTCGCCAGCCTTAACTTTCATTCTTAATTGGTTCGTACTTTTCATTGGCTTCTCTGCTTATACATCAACCCTTAAATTTGAGGTGACCAAATAAAGTCAAAGGGTTGGTGTGGAGGAAAACATAGATGTGGATATCTGTACTAATAGTTAATTTCAAAGTCACTCTATGATACAAATCTCTCTCCAGAATCATATTGCACTCCACCACATTTTTTAGACATGCTGCTTCAAAATTATCAAGGATTACTATGTCGGTCATTGCATGAAATTACAAAGTTAGGTTGTATGCAATTATGCAGCATCACACTCGACGTTAGTGATTTCTTTGTTCACATTGTGTTGCTTGTATGCCTACATAACAACGTCTTGGGCATAATGCTTGGAAAAGTTTGAAGAAAATTTGAGCAGTTCTACATCTGTGCATGTGTTCATCTTTCTCAGTAGCAGATATCTAATCTGACTCTGAAGTCATATTTTATTGTCAATCATCTTTAAAATTTTATGCATGTGTATATAAATGTATAATTTTCTACCATAATTTTTTCACTTGGGAGATGTGCTGTATATCTGACATCATTTTTATCATCGATCATCTTAAAAACTATCTATTACTTGTCTGCAGCAATTTTATGACTTAACTTATGTAAGGATTTTATTTGACGGTTTGCAGGTTGAAGAAAGTCTTGCGCATAATTTAACCTTTTATATAAATATATAATATCGACTACTTCAAATAGAACCAATTTGATAAATTTATTTAAATGAAAAGGTTGAAACTAAGTCTACTGCACAAAACACTCGCCATATTGCGCTCAAGCACATTATTTAGACATGCTGCTCTAAAATTATCAAGGATTACCAATGTCAGCCATTACATGAAAATACAAAGTTAGGTTGCATGAAATTATGCATCGTCACACTTAACATTAGTGATTTCTCTGAGAAAATTGTGTTGCTTGTATGCCTACATAACATCTAAAGCATAGTTGCTTAGAAAAATTTGACGAAAGCAGTTTTACTTTACATATGTGCATGTGTTCCTCATTCTCAGTAGCAGAAATCCAGACTGTCTCGTGAATCCTTGTGATCAATCTTCAAGCTAGATTGAGAATAGAAAGCAGCAGGCAAGCTGAAAGTAAAGCAAAGGAGTTGGGAAACACAACACAACTACTGCAGAGTAATCCAGGAAATCTCAGGCCTATTGCAAACCAGTTTGGAGAAATATCTACATACAGATTAAGTTCGAGTAGTGCACTTGGGATCCCATTTTATTACCTCATTTCATTGCTTGCTTGAGAAAATACGTAATCAGGTATTGTATCCTCATCCCTTTCATTATTATGCATCTATCGTAGACGTAAACCCATTTAGAGGTCTAGTTATCTTTAAGGTTTCCATAATTAGATTCCGTTATTTTATTTGTAGTGCTCAAGGATCCTAATTTCCAATAATTGCCAAACTCTTGCTTTTTCCGTCTTCTTCTCTGCCTTCAAGTCCCGGAGCTGATGAAATAGCTGTTCTGTCTTCTTTCTTTCTTTTACCACCAGCAGCGGATAGGAGTACTCCACCACTACCACAGCTTAGTACAGCAGCTTAGGGGATCCCTAGGGTCCTTGGGGTCTTTCTTGGAATATTATCAGATTATGATCGGAATTGGTAAGACTTCAACTTTTTCTTTTCCACTTTGCTTGTGATATGATTTTTTTTATTTTTATTTTTTGCCTATGTTCTCTATCAAGGAACTTGCAGTATACTTATATCCTGTCTGTATATGTTTCACTGATCTATACTTCGTTTAAAGTTTCAATTTAGCCAGTAGTAGTGACAAATGATGCAAGTCCTTACTTCTTTGATTTGGAATCTGTTATCACTATCGCAAATATGCAGAGTAATCTCGTATGTGTCTCACAGTTCAGATGAATTTTGCATTTTGTAAGTATGTATAAGATTTGTTAAATTATTGATACACACACACAGAGAATATATATGCCGCCCACACACGATATACATAGGGAGCCAGTCAGTAACACACAAAAGAATAGGAAAATTTTAGCAGCCAACCCATCCTCAGTCGTATTGATGTTTGCAACACTTAAAAATGTGGCGTGATGAACGTGGTGTGCTTCAGAGTGAAGTGTAACACTGCCTAACTAATAGAAGTTATAGTTCAAAGGGAATCAGATAAAGAAGTGATGAATGTTAGAAAGATGAAGTGAACACAAAAACGCAATGTCTTCTACTTTTAGGTCTATGGATTAAGTTTGGGATTTAGGTTTCAAAGTTTTACCTGAGGTATATTT
>PHNY01299207.1:2369-15346 GCA_003724115.2 Anethum foeniculum
ATGATTTATTTTAATTCTATCTTTGAGTTCTAGTAATCAGATTTTCACGATTTTACAACCCACACGAATCTCACGAAATATTTTTTAATTCAGTGATGATTTAAAAGTATTATTTACGTAAAATTTTCTAAAAAATGAAAAAAAAAAATAGTTACAAATTTTGTATTAAGTACTCTATTCAATTTAGGATACCTACTTAACTAATCTATTCAATTTAGAAGACCTACTTAGTATTGGTTTAGATAATGAAAATAAAATATTCTCTTATTTTACATCCAACGGCTATCATTTATTTAATTCAAGATCTCACGATCCTTATTACATTGGTAGTACAGGACCAAATATTTGGATAAGATCCCTCTTATGCATATTATATTATAAGGATATAATTTGTAAAGTGTGGTTGCTCAGCTTGTTGGCTTGCTTCCGGATCATTTTGTTTTAATAAAATTGAAAAGAGGCTTATAGTTGTAGTTAAGTATATTGGATTATATACACCAGTCACCACATTATACTTCTAGCATATATTACATTTCTGTAAATCATGACACATTTTTTATTGAATTTTATAGCTGGCACAAGTTGTCATGTGTTATTATTATGTGTAGTGATAATTAGCTCTGTGCATATCAGGGGAATGTGCGGTATTTTAACTTGTGTCAGAGATATATTGTAATTATGTTTTATGTTTGTGTGACTTTTTCGAGAATGAAATGGTCTTATTTCAGGTTATTTTGATTTTTTTTTATCTAGAAAACTATATTTGAAATAGTCATTATTTTCTGGAGTTATTTTATTTCCTTAACTTTAGCATACTGCTCATGAGGCTATGCTCAATGGCCAAATTGGACTCAATGCAATCCAACGTCGTTATGCAAGAGTTTCTACCGGAGACAGGATATCTGTCAGCAGGTTTGTTGATGTTGGCTTCTCTTGATTTTTAACTGCATTTTTACCATTTCCTGATGGTGTGCTTGTGACTCTTTGTACAGATTTGTTCCACCTGAAATATTTGACCTTGCTCTGCTTACTCTAGAATTGGAGTTCGTGAAAAAAGGGACTAAAGAAGAACATGTATGTCCTCCTAGCAGAATTTAATTTTATGCATTGTATGCACAATTTTTTTTACGTCCTCCGTCGTCAAAGAATCATATGGCTACCATATTAGTTGGTATTTTTTTAAACATTATTTGCTCATGTATGAATTGTTATTTATCGAGTGAGAACTATTAGATCTAATTTTTCTTGTTGACGATAACAATATACCCCATTTATTTGATTAATGGACAGAGCCATTACTTTACGATTGGCATCGTGTAGTTTGGTTTCACCAGGCAAGCGCATGTAGTTCCTAGGATGTCATCTTGCAGCGGCATGGTTTTTGCTTGTTCATCGCAGCTACATTGTGTTATGTGATGCCATGCTTTATATATGGTCCAGTAGCTCAATTAGAATATTCTTGTGCAGGTTGATGCTGTTTTATTGGCTCAACAGATCAGAAAGAGATACAGTAACCAGGCAAGATCATGTTCCATATCTGTTATAATTATCAATTATGTGTACTAGTATCTTATTAATTGGCATTTTTGTTTTCCCAATAACAGCAGTTTCTATATCTGCTTATTTCGACCTTTAGAAGCACTGTGAAATATCCTATAGACGCCACCGTAGTTAGTTTTAAATCTCTTTAGTAGTTTGATAGTTTCTGAATAATCTTTAGTGACAGTTTTATACTTTTAAAGGGTGATCCGTCAAATAGCTAGAAACTGGTGCTGACTGTCTCGTGATGTTATTTTGAGTTTCAGCTTGATATCCGTAATACGAATATCTCTATTATTTAGATAACTGACACTTGAATTAAGTGGGCTGTTTTGAGTCAAAATTGAAAAAATATAATCATCCAGCTATAAGAAATAAAGATAATTCAACCCATAAATATAACAAATACGGGCAGATCCCTATCGGTATTAAGATGCTGTCTCACTTAATAAGTTGGCACTCACTTTCTACTTCTTAGAATGCGGTGCAGCCTTTGCATTTTACATTTAGTAAATCTATGTTTCTCGTTGTAACGAATTAAATGATTTTTTTCCACTACCAAAGTAGTTATTAGTCTCTGTCTATCTGGATCAACACGCTCCAGATATTCGCCCACTGATCCTTATGGCCTTCTCCTTGTATTACTTTTTGAAGTTTATTTGTTTAAATAGTCCGGGAATTCAGATGTAGGTATTGTTGCATGCAGGTCATGACAGCAGGACAAAGAGTAACAATTGAATATCACGGAAATAACTATGTTTTCACTGTAAATGGGGCTAGCGTAGAGGGGCAAGACAAATCAGAGAGAGGGATGATCACAGATGATACATACATTGTATTTGAAACACAAAGCTCTAGTGGAATAAAGGTAAATACCTTCTAAAGTAATATATGTATATATTTTGGCTGTTTGCTTGAAAATTCCTGGCTTATCATCTCTTTCCTTTAACACTCCAACAAATTAGAAATACTATACAGTACTGCTAGGCCAATCTTTTGGATTTAGAATAGTTAAGTTATATATATGCTGTTATTGCAGATTGTCAACCAGCGTGAAGGTGCTAGCAGCAACATTTTCAAGCAGAAAGAGTTCAACCTTGAGTCTTTAGGTATAGGTGGATTAAGTGCAGAGTTTGCAGATATATTTCGGAGGGCATTTGCCTCGAGGGTTTTCCCTCCACACGTGACCTCAAAGTAAAAAAGATCTTTCATATTTCATTATTGCACTATGAATCTAAATATAGGTTGCCATTATATCTGTCCAAAGTTTGACGTAAAATCTTGCATGTTGCAGGCTTGGCATCAAGCATGTCAAGGGAATGCTGCTCTACGGGCCTCCTGGTACTGGAAAGACTCTAATGGCTCGTCAAATTGGAAAGATGTTAAATGGAAAGGATCCCAAGGTGCGGCGCTGAGGCTATTATTAGTTATCTCTACCCGTGTTTAATGTATTAAATCTTTTATGAGATGTGAGATACTTTTATGTGATTTAGCAACTAAATTTTAGCTGCGACTGATCTAACACTACTCAATATACATATATACACAGACACACACATACACAGTTATATATAAATATATATTATCTACGGGCATCTACATTTTTTTATTAGCAAAATATTAAATATATGTTTTCTTTGTATTTTTCATGTTCTTTTGAAGTTTTAAGAGAAAGTGCACTTGCAGTAGAAGTAGTAAATTACAAAACCTATGGTTTCCCACATAAATACACATTTTTTAATAATTTTTTTGTGTTTTGAAAACATTAAATATTTATTTACAAAGTTTAAAGAAAAGATAAAGTATAATAGACAATCGAAGAAGAAAACTAGACTATGAAAGTCCTTGTTCTCTTTCTTAACTATTGAAGTGACCACATTTATGTTATTTTATGGGAATCAAGTTCTTTTATTTGTATAAATTCTACTGGGTTATCTAATTTAAAGCAATATAAAAAATATAAAATAAATTTGTTTATCTGAAATTTTGAAATGTATATGATAAGAAAAGGTCAGGTCCACCTAAGCTGTAGGTACTCACCAGACTTTAAACACAAATTTTTAGTTAATTGTTTTCATTTTTTAATTAGTCTGCACATTTTGGTCTTTCTGTCTAATTTGAATAAAATGGTGTAGAAGTCAGACAATCGAACTTATATATGGACAATGTATATCATCCTTATGTTATTGCATGAAAGTAAGTAAGATGTTAGTTTTTACATTTAGAACCAGATTATGTATCAAAATTTTGTTCTAGCGATGCTTATAGAAGCACCACAACGTAACTTTTATAAATACTTAGAGAATAGTTTAGATTACATGTCCATATTAATCTTGCAATTTTTTATTAATCATTGGAGTAGCTTATAAATTACTATAATGGCATGCAAGTGTGGAATGTTCTAGCCTTATATCACTTTTAGGTTTAATAGGAAAAAAATCCTTAATTGCTTAAATAAATAGAATGAAAGTGTTAAATAAAGGCCTCGTTTTTGTAGTTATGGGAGTAAATACAACTTTCTTAAAACCAAGTTGCATCGTAGAGCTCATAGGTAAACTTAAAATTAGTGTTCAGTTGGGTACTGTATAACTAGGAGAGTTGCATAGTTAATTCTAGTAATGTTTATTTATAATTAATGAACCACGTAACTCATAGTTACAATAGGTAAGTGGGTTCCTTTGATTTGGAGTAACCACAAGTACCTTGGAACTACAAATTACTTTGTTCAAATATAAAATCGTGCAACCAAACAAAGTAACTCATTTCACTATCAAGGAATTAGCAGTTGCGTTGCTGGGTTACGTAGAACAATCGAGGTCATAGAATACGTATCTAGTCTTCAGTTAGACTTTTACATATGCTAGATACCTGGTCTTATAGGATCAAGGATGTGGAAGTGTTTCTTGCTAGTATAGGATATTATATTATAGAAGGAACACGTGCTTGCTACTTGTAGATCGGAACGTCAAAGTTATCCAGATTCATTTTGGTTCTGGACATTTTTTTTGGCCAGAAGTGTAAACTATCTTACGTAGATATTAGAGGATGCTTATTATAGTTTTAAGATGGACATGGGATGCATGAACAGAGTCCTATCAACATAAAGAACAATAGCTGAAATAGTTTGGTTTTTTAATCACTTGGCCATATCTGAATCAAATAGACTGATGAATTTTTAAAACTTCAGATTGTCAACGGGCCTGAAGTTTTGAGTAAGTTTGTTGGAGAGACAGAAAAGAATGTAAGGGATTTATTTGCTGATGCTGAACAAGATCAAAGAACAAAAGGTAAGCAGTTTGTGTTCACTATATCGTTATCGATTTTGCCTGTGACATTAATATCTTCTTACGTTCTTTTCAGGGGATCAAAGTGAATTACATGTTATCATCTTTGATGAAATTGATGCGATTTGCAAGGTAAATTCATTTTTTTTGAGTCTTGATGAACAAGATTACAACACATTAGTTTTATTAAAATATAATCCCGTTCCCTCCTTTTACAATAACATTGGAATCTCATTTAGAGCGGTCCATGTATTGTCTTGGAATATGAAAGAATATATAATTTAAATCAAGGTTTTGGGATTAATGTTTAGTACAAAAAGATGAGACTTACAAGGCACATGTCGAAATAATTTAGGATTTTTTATTGGATTAAGTAATGTTTAAATCTACAACCTGATTCGCGCACAACACCATAGCTGTTTTTCTTACAATTTTAGTTTGGCAAACATTATATTGATTACTAATTTATGTTGTTAATAGTATGTTTAATTTATAAAGAAGTCTTTCTGTTAAATTTACTTCATAGCGCTAATTTTTGTATTAGCTCCTTAAGCTAAGAATTATCTGAAGGCCTTCTACAGTCGGATAGAGCTTGTGGAAGTTGCTTATGTATCAAAGCAAATTACTTAAGCAAATTTTTATTTTATCCTCTTCATTTCTCTTAATTTGAGTAAAGCAATGTATGTTTTACCCTCTCTATAACAGAAATCTATCAATAAGAATTCCTCCACTCGGAAATAAATTATTCCTTGCCTTGCTAGCAACTATTATCTTAAGCTACCTGTCACTTCTTTCTTGAGAGAGACATTTATATATAGATATAATATATTCGCCAATGTAATTACAGGCTGATCTGACGGATCTGAAAAGGTTACTGAAATATTTTCTTACATTTGTTTGGTGATCTTTGCAGTCCAGAGGTTCCACTAGAGATGGTACTGGAGTTCATGATAGTATTGTCAACCAACTTCTTACAAAGGTTAGTGCCGAAGCTTTCAGTTGTATTCAAAACAGAATCCACTATGAACTAAATAATAAAATTAACTTACTGGACATCATTTTCTTTTTAGATAGACGGTGTTGAGTCTTTAAACAATGTTCTGCTTATTGGGATGACCAACAGGAAGGATCTGCTTGATGAAGCACTTCTAAGGTGACGTCATATATTCTCATAATGTTGCATTGTGCTATGAATGACAAGTCTTTAGAAAATTAATATTTTATTATTTACTTTGTAATGCATCATCTTGGCCAATGTAATAATCTATATTGATGTATGCATGTCAGTGTGGTAACTGTTTGATTTTTTGTTTAGGCCTGGACGTTTAGAAGTCCAAGTGGAGATTAGCCTTCCAGACGAGAATGGCCGTTTACAAATCCTTCAAATTCATACAAACAAAATGAAGGAGAGTTCTTTTCTTGCTCCAGATGTAAACTTGCAAGAGCTTGGTAATTGCTCCATTTCGTTTATGCTTGTGGCATAGCATTATCGCATTGGGAATAATCTCATTCTCATCAACATTATTATATGTAATAGACTAATATTAATTTGCTCTGGGTAGTATCGGGCTTGTTTATAACCTATAAATATCACCTCAAATTTTTTGTATGGTTTTGGTCTGCCATTTGTCACTGTATTCTAGTATATGACATAATATCATTTTTAACCTAACAAGAAACAAAGGGCATATTTGATAACAGCTTTCTGCTATCATTTACCTCTTCAGTGTCTAATTCTGTTTTGTAGTAAACATCATTGCATTCTATACCTACGTCTTTTGGGGTTGCTTTGTGTACCAGCCTTGTATAGCCAAGAACTAAATGTAACATGAAAATTTTTTACCCATGAGTGCAGCTGCACGGACAAAAAATTATAGTGGAGCAGAACTAGAAGGTGTCGTAAAAAGTGCCGTATCCTATGCTTTGAATCGGCAGCTAAATCTGGAAGATCTTTCTAAACCCGTGGATGAGGAGAACATTAAGGTTACAATGGAAGATTTCCTTAATGCTCTTCATGAAATTATTCCTGCATTTGGAGCATCTACAGATGACCTTGAACGTTGCAGGTATGAGTGAATGTATGACTGTTTTACTATTTGAGATTTCTTTTCTTCCCAGGCATTTATTACAGTGTCTAATTTAGCTGCAATTTAGATTTATTCATATTAAGTCAGACTAAATGCTTGCAAGTAGCATGTAGCTGGAAATGCAAAATATTAGTACCATTTTACTCTTTGAAACGTCAACTGAATTGACTCATCGTCAAAAGCAAATGGTAACATTGTCAAAGAAAAACATAAGGTAACAATGTTCATATCAAACCTAAGATTCTTTTAAGTTGCCAACAGAAATAAAGATAAAAAAACAAAAGCTTTGTGATTTGAAAAGCACATAGTCAAGTCCATTGCTAGATTTTGACAGCTGCAACTGCAACAAGCACTTTCATAGTTCAATCCTAAGAACCAATACAAGTTGAGAGCTCAGACTTCTTAATTTTTATTTGTACAGATTCTCATTTTTAGCTATGCGGGGTATCCTTACAACTTAATGACTAGTATCTTTATTGCTGAAACAAAATTACCAGTATCCTTAAAAGTTGAAGTTGTAATCTTAAAATTCACAAATAGTATCTTTTGTTATGTTGTGCTTGCATAAGTTACAATCCCCTCTATATATCAAGAAATTTTAACTTCAAAAACACTATTTGCACTCTATATTTGCATCTTGCAGACTCAATGGTATTGTGGAGTGTGGCGGGCGACATGAGCACATATTCAAAAGAACTATGCTATTAGCAGAGCAAGTTAAAGTTAGTAGGGGGAGCCCGCTGGTGACATGTTTATTGGAAGGGCCAAGTGGCAGGTAAATGTGGTTGCTTATCTTTTTCTTAAATAAATTTTTTTAGATTCCTTACATTTGATCTCAATGAACAGTGGCAAGACTGCAATGTCAGCTACTGTTGGTATTGGCAGTGATTTCCCCTACGTCAAGATAGTAAGTGGCTTTTTATAATCCACGTTAAAGCATCTTGTTAGAAGAATGATTTTTCTTGCTTCCCCCTCTCTCTTTGATGTTTCTAATTTATATCTTCCTATGGGTAGGTTTCTGCTGAAACAATGATTGGTCTCAGTGAAAGCACCAAATGCGCCCAGATTGTTAAGGTTAATGATTCAGATCATGCCTTTCTCCATCTACTCTGCAAATATATTTGCACTTCATTGAAATTATTGCTAGGGGGTCAAATTGGTAGCAAATGTCCGATTTGATTTGTGACTACAATTTAGATGGGCCATATCCTTTCCTGAATAATCATATTATGTATTTGCTTCAAAAACTTGGCTCGGGCTGCTAATTTAGTACCTCAGCATTACTCTACTATACTTGTTAGGGAGCACATTTTTAAGAAGCTTGCAAGCAATCTCCTGAGTAGTTTGTAGTTTGTGATATTCTAAGCACTTTATGTGAAATGTTCAATATAGGTATTCGAGGATGCCTATAAGTCACCATTAAGCATTATCATCCTAGATGATATTGAAAGGTAATACTAATTACTAATGATGTTAGACACTGTAGCATTAGACGTTTATGCTCTTGCTGAATTGATAATGATTTTTTTCTGTGATCCCATTGTAGACTTCTGGAATATGTTGCAATTGGACCACGGTTTTCAAATTTGATTTCCCAGACATTATTGGTCCTGCTTAAACGGCTTCCTCCCAAGGTGGTTCCTTAATTTATTTTTTCATTAATCTTTATTTTCAATATATATTTTGTTTGATAATTCTCTGAGGCCGGAATCATTTCTAGTTCACATTATAGTATCTTGCTCTTCATATCTCACTTGCATTCTCTTTTTCGTCTATGATTGAAAGGCAATATCATATATTTGGACACTCTTTCTTAACCTTTGGCTCTTTGCATTTTCCTCTTTTATGTTGTGGTGGGCAAGAGATGACTGTATTAGTTGTGTATTTCATATTATTATTTTGATGAAAAATATTTTTGTTATCTGTTAGAAATATTTTAGAATTTAGGTACATTGTACTAGTTATCTTTTAGGAATATGAATGCAAAATAATTATATATTCCGAGTTAAATATAGATAATTATTCTGATTAGTTTTTATATATACAAGGGTGTTTTACTCCTATATAAGGAGATGTAATTATGCTAGTTTAATCAGTTTATGAAATTTAAATATTATAAAGTGACAAATGTTTCATAATCTGAAGTTTTTATTTGTATTTAAAACGAACCTATGTAGAGGTAGATTTAGTGCTCATGAATTTTATCTGTCTTGTTATTAGTTATTACACTATTCGCTGAATCTGGCTTCTTTCACTCTCATTTCCCAGGGGAAGAAAATTCTGGTCATTGGAACTACAAGCGAGTTAAACTTTTTGGACTCTGTTGGTCTTCAAGATGCTTTTTCGGTCACATACAATGTCCCAACTCTAAAAACAGAAGATGCGAAAAAGGTAAATTATATTTATCTTGTCAACTTTTCTTTCATTTTTTTATGTAGATATATTTATTATAGGTTGCATTCTAGAAAAATATTTATTATAGGTTGCATTCTAGAAAAAACACCCTATATAAAGAACACCATCATCTCCCTTCCCTTTTTATCAAAACTCGGATGTTTAATATTAGAATTTCAAAATTTTAACAAATAAATTTGAAATATTGAATCTAGTGTAGACTGTAGAATATCTTCTAAAATTTTAAAAATCAAAAGTTATAGAATTTAGCATATAGTCTGTTATATGTTTTTGTCATGAGATTTTACATGTAATCATGTTATGTTTAAGCCTAATATTTTGTTAATTCGTTATAGATTCTGTTTTTGTGCATTAAAAAGAGCCTAGTTGAATTTAGAATTTAATCAGATTTTTAAGCTACATAGTACATTCTACGTTTCTTCTTTGTTGTTTCTATATAAGAGTGTTCTTTATGGAACAATGCCTATTTATTACTATAGTTTTTAATTTATGAACACTTGTCGCCGCATTTCCAAAGAGAGCATGTTATTGTTTGAACAAATAGTTTCCTCGTAATGAGCCTTACTTGAGCTTAATTGGTAGTACTGCACACCAATAAGTGAGTAATTTGCACAATCTGTTGGGTCGTACTTCGTGGATTGGGGTGCAATGTGCATAACTGGTGGACCAAACGGTCTCCACTAATAGAAGATTAGAATACTATTGTCCATTATATGATGTGATGGTGCAGGTCTGTCATTGTGATTGATTAGTGCTTATAGTATATATCTAGCTGACATGCTCTCTGTATATAAAAGAAGAGATGTACCTTTGTTCGTTCAGCTCCCTTTTCAAAATCTTTGATCTTGTGCCCCTAGGGCCTTAAAGATATAGATCCTAGGACACTCAGCCACACATTATAAATTCATAATGCACCTTTGGAGGATAAATGATAAATAAGACCTTATGTGTGTACTTTCTTGGTGAGTAAGTTTGCCATGTAACATTTGAAATGGTAGCCTCTTCTTTGCTGAAAGGAATATTAACCTACCAAAAAACCATTAGAACAGCTTTTTTACATGGTCAATGTTGGTACTTGGTAGGACCAGAAACACACCATGTATACAGGCTCACTAGATGATAAGAAATTAAGAACTTTGAGATTTAGTTTTCATAATAGGGCTCGGTCTTCGATTTCCTCCAATCAAATGCAAGACCTTTCAAAAATCTTTCCGGAGTAAGGGTAGTTGATAGGATGTTTGGCTGGCTAAGATTCAATGTTGTCTTTATGTTGGAAATAGTTTCTAAAAGAACTTTTAGGCACCTTTCCGGCTATTCAGTTTCTTGGTGACACAATTCACATTGCTATGTAAAACTCCGCATTTGGATTAGTACTTGTTAATTAAATTTTTTTATAGTATAAATTATTTTCATGGCATGATATATGTCTGTATCAATAATCACTTTCCCTCACTTCCCTCAATACAGGTCTTGGAACAGCTTAATGTTTTCGCAGAGGAAGATATTGATTCTGCTGCAGAGGCTCTGAACGATGTGAGCTCAATATCTTGATATATAAATTTCAAACTCGATAATGAGAAATATAGAGTAGTGTTTTGATCACTAAAAAAATCTCTCATAAAAAAATCTCTCAACAACCACCTTGCTCTAGATTGTAGTCTAGGGGTCACAGTACAAGTGTTTTGAAAGAATTTTAGGAAGTGATGATCTAACTTTAATGCGATGATTCTTCTTTTAGATGCCAATCAAAAAGATCTACATGGTAATTGAAATGGCTGCTCAAGGAGAACAAGGTGGAGGAGCAGAAGCTATTTACTCTGGGAAGGAAAAGATCAAACTCATGCATTTCTTTGACTGTCTACAAGATGTTGTTCGGTATTAAATGCAGTTACCCCTTCTCATGGCAGTTTGGACTACAGTTTTGTAAATTTTGTATTATGAACTTATATTCATCTTCAGAATTCATCTGACTAATTTCGTTGGTTAAAACTATATTTGGGCTAGGAGTTACACTTGAGGTTGTTATAATTGGGTTTGAAACTTACGTGAGGTTGTTATAATTGGGTGTGAAGCTATACTTGAGTTTATACGAGTTACATGGTAGTCTTCTGATCTGTTCTGTTGCAACTTTTAACTACAAATTTATTTACCTTTGAGCTGAACAATTTTGTCATATTCCTTGGCTATTAAAATTACCATTTGCATTTAGGTTGTCATATTTTTAATCACTGTGTTATTTATTTTGTCATATTTCTTGGCTAGCATTTAGTTTTAGGAGATGGTCAGGACAAATGATGGTTAGCTATTGATCATAAATTACCGCGGTAAGTATAAAGATGTGGCCTCCATGAAAGCTCACTAACAACCCTACCGGACATTATAGTGGTAAATTAGTGTGACATAGTATGCTACAACAATTGCCCTACTCTAGTTTTTTTTTATCATACTTCTTTCTAAGTCTTATTAGAGTTTTCCTCCCGTTATGTCCAATCACCTTTACCTGGGTCCTGCTTGAACAAGAGTTTACAACTTTGAGAATGATCTGCAAGTATAAGTATTTTAAAATCATCAATTTTTGTGGACTATAAAATCGAATAATTTGACTTTTGGATTATGGAATGGAACAATACCATAGATTGAGACATGTATGGAGAAGAAAGTTGAAAAAGAACGAAGAAGACGGCCATGATTTAGTTGCTGCAATATAAAAATTAGTTTTTTTTTTTTTGCTATGTTACAAATATGATTATTGATTCATGTATAACGTACATATCCTTTTCTTGTACAGAAGATAAAAAAGGTTGAAAATATGAATGAAAGGCTATCCTCTTGTTTGGAAACACAAACTACAAAAAAGGTTTATTATTTCAAGAAGCAACCATTTTTAGCTACATAAATATGAAGGGAATAAATAAAAGAGAAAAGTAGAATTCATGGCATTTATATGATTGGCCTGGAAATGAAGGAATTAGTGGTCTTTAAAGCCACGATTTCTTTTTACCAAATTTTGTTCTTTATTCTACAGATGGAGGCAAAAGCTTGAAACTGTACTCATCAATTCCCAAGAGTAAGTTACCACAACTTTTAGTCGCGAGAAAAAAAAAAAAAAAATTAGCGGGAAAAATCACTAAATCAAAAAAATCTTATATTCGCCAGTAATATGCTTAGCAACTTTTTATTTACCAATCGAAAAGGATATTCAATTTCGAGTGCCAGACCTTTGTGTTTTTGACAAATTTAAAGTAAATCTCATTAATTTTAAAGTAACTCCGTCGGGACAAATTCTTAACCCGACTATATAACTAGGTTAAAAAATAAATAAACGAGCTAAATAATTAGCCACTTTATTTCCGGATCATTTAACATACTAAATATAAATATTTTTAAAACTAAAATTGACTTGTATGATCTCCCGAGTAATCTACCTTACATCAATTTCAATATTTTTCTGAAAACAGTAATATCATAATTTGACCTTCACGCAATTAAATCTAGATGTAGTCTATTATTTATTTTGATTATGCTAACTGATTGTTGGTTTTCGATCATATAACACAGCGGATAAACGTGAATAAAACAAAAAAAAAAAAAATCGAAAACCAAGAGCAGGATCCATGTATAATCTGGACAGATTATGGAGATAATGAATCAA
>PHNY01299208.1:0-10851 GCA_003724115.2 Anethum foeniculum
TACTATACAATATCGAGGAATACATGGCAATGAAACTAAATCAAAATTTTGTGAACAAAATGTGTTTCCTGGCTAATCCGAGTGCATTGGTCATGCCAAGATTGACACTCCCATTGTAAAACTTTCCACAAAGATTGACACTCTCATTGTAAAACTTTCCATGCATGAATTCCATCTGCAGTGACTCATGAATCCGGATGTTGATGAATGTCCCAAAATCTCCATTTAGTGACTTACAATCACACCTTGAAGAACTCTGCATAAGAACTTTGGCCAATATAGAGAAGTACATTTCGATGATCAAAAATAAAATTTTGGTGAGACAAAGTTACCATGATTCTGCACAAGAACCCTCGTAGACAAAATTATCATAAACAATAGAATACAAACGCAAGACGAAATTAAAGTTCTACTCAAGAACCCTAATAGACAATAGAACATGGAAATATCTTGGTACTTAAAGAAAATGTAATAAAATCACGATTTATTGGACATGAAATATGGTAAGAACCCTGGGTTACAACTAGGGTTCTTCTGCAGAACCCTATGCAACAAAATTACATCTGATCATAAAACATAAAATCTGACTCTTACCCATTTCAATTTTAATGTCAATGTCAACTGTAATCCCACAACTCTTATTTATCTCTTCAATTCAATAGTTTATACCAGTGCCCATGACCTACAAATATAATCAGTGATTCCTAATTTTCATATAGCACATGAACGAATATATAATTGTACTCACCTTAAGAGAAAATCAAAGTTGCTGATTGTTTCTCCGAAGAAGCTTGATTTTTTTCAATATAATGGAGGATTCGATGATGTTGATGGAGGATTTTGTGAGACACTGTGATATGTTTAGCGTTGGTGTAATGTAATTGCTGTCAATCAAATCAAATTTATTGCTGATTTCTATCACTGATTCTTTTTTTGTCAAGATTGCCCTTTTTATATATATGTAATATATATTATATATATATTTTTAAAAATGGTTCTTAGAGTTCTTAGGCTAATGGTTCTACAAGGAACATCACCCATATTATATATATATATATATATATATATATATATATGTATTGATTTTTACATTTTATACTTTAATTTTATGTAATGTCAAGTGTAAAAATATTTTATCAAAAAAATTATAAAAAATTTCATTATATAAAATATTTTTAATTATATTATAAAAACCTATTTTTAATGTACATAATGTATTTACAAAAATTACTAATAAACTAATATAATAAAAAAATTAGTTTATGTTATAATATATAAGTAATGCTTGTTAAATAGTTTTTCTCATGTTTAAATTATTACAAAAATATCATTAAACATAATTTTATTAATTATATATATTATTTTTACTTGTATTAAATAAAACAATAATTAATTTTTTATTTTTTCGCAACCCTTTTTATCAAAATATAACCGTTAGAGTATAACTATTAAAATTTTAAAATAATAATTAAACTTATTTTTTAAATATGGCTAATGATTATAGCTAATGTCGTTGAAGCACACAGTTCAACAAATTTTACATAATATCTATTTTACACTATTTTAGCTAATCAATATAGCTAATGTTTTGGAGATGCTAATAATATTGGAGATGCTCTTAGCATCTCCAACAGTATTGTTAGGTATAATATCTAGGTGTCAGTCTATTATACCTAACATGTAAAATATAGACCACTCCAACGGACAAACTCTTAGATATAATTTTAGATAACTAAAAAAGGGCACCCTACATTTGTTGATTCTTCTGCCATCCTCCAAAATAATCCATGTCATCTCCAGCTTAAAATTTTCTCATTGTAACCCTAATCCAAGCCTAAACATTGTTCTAACTTTTATTATTATTTATAATATAAAACATACTACCTTAAATCATTTTTTCAATATTTAAATAAAAATATTTAAAGTACTTTTTAAATATATTATATTATAATAATCAAATTATTTATATTTTCATCATTATTATATGCAAAGATATACTATTTATATTTTTATTTATATAATAATAAAGTTATGTAATATTATGTAAAAACGTTCTTTTATTGTTTATATTTATAAAAATTCTAATATAATAAGATAGGTTATAGTTATATATATTATTTTATATGTAAGTAATGTTTATTAATTTATTTTTTTTCATTTATTTTTTAATATGTTAATATATATTTAGTCAATCGTAATAATTATTTATTTTTATTTTATAATGTTTGATTTAAAAATATTGACAAAAATATAAAAATGTTAAAACATTATCACTAAATATCTTCTTATTAAATATATTATTTTATTTTCACTAATATANATATATTTAAAATTAATAAAAATAATAATATTTTGAATATAACTAATGATTATAACTAATACCACTGCAGCATAAATCCTTACGTTCAATAAAATTTTAGCTATCCTTTCTTTAGCTAACAGTTTTAGATGTTGCCTTAGATGTTGCCTTTGGAGATGCTCTGTTAAGCAAATTTTAGATAATATCTATGTTATACTAATATAGCTAATAAATATAGCTACTCCCCTTAGAGATGCTCTAACTTGTTTAACGCTTACACCAGCTCTCTCTCTCTCTCTCTCAATTTTGCACGCATCAAATAAATGACCTACCTCTCAAGTTGATACTTTAAATTCTTATTAATAGCCTACACTGCCAAGAGGGAACTAGACTCAATACACCCATGTTGTCCGTCTTAGTCATGACCCATGATAATGCTTCGTTGATGCCAACTGATTCAGCTTCAAAAGTTGATACTTCTTTATCAAATCTAACGACCTTCCCTCCCAGAAAACAGCCTGTATAATCTCCTAAAACCATACCAACCACAAAAGATGAGGAACCTTACACAAGCATCTACATTCTGTTTCAAACAGCCATCCACTTTGCATTACTGATCTGTTTGCTAGTTACGGTCTTTGTCTTCATTTGACTCATGCTGTTGCTAGCATCTTTCTAGTCTGTGAGCTGTTTCATACTCCACTCCACAGAATACTGAGTTGTTACTAACTTGCTTTCCTGGACCTTATTCTGAAAACCAGATGCCCCACAGTGTCACCAATGAACTTCAACTTCTCATAACTTTCAGTACCTAGCTTATCAAGAAACCAAATTAAAGCATCATCCACTACCCACATGTCATACCCGACTTCACTGAATAATGCCCATCCTTTGTATGTACCCAGGCCACTCTATCACTTGCTTCATGTTGGGGAATTTATGTTCACAATATCTCTAACATCCGCTGCATCAAAACCTGCTGCAACTTTCCCTCATTCTGTTCGAGTGAGCAAGTTTTAATACTGACAAACTTTAGTGTCTCTGTTCTGTTCTTATCCTCGACCGTAAAATTATTTTTCTTCCCTAGCCAAGAATCAGTGCACACATTTATGGTCCTCCCATTACCTAACATCAGTCAGGGATTATTTATTATAATTTGATGCACATTATTTACTACCTTCATACATAATTAAGTTTGATTATAATGTGATGTACATTATTTTTTTTATTTTTTTTTGAAGGCAATGTGATGTACATTATTAACTAGTTTAAAAAAAAAAAAAAAAGGTAATAAAGGTAATTCAACTCTCGACTTCAGTTACACAAATAAAATATAACTATGATAGTATCTCAACCGATTTGAAGTCAGCTACTGCAGCAACTAACAAGCCGGACAATGTTGCAACACAGGGCTAGCAATGTAATAAAGCTGCCCAGTTGAGAAATCTATGATCTTTTAATCATTAGCAAAATCCTAAAAATTCGTTTGGGGGGAGGGCTGAGGTGGTGAACAATCTGATAAGACCACAAATACGGTACATTGTTTGTTGATATATCTGATACCATGTTAATTTACATTTACATATATTATACAGGAATGGAGTTGAAATCTAATTCTCATCAACTTTACAAAAATCTGGAAAGGTTGGGGACTATGGACAACATAATGCTACAAAGTACAGCAGTTGCAAAATTGTTATCATAAACCAGTATTCGGGTTATTTCCGGCAAGAATTAGGGAGATCTCCAGTCCTCTGCTAAATGCTTGGTTGAACATAAGGCGGGTTTGGAATGTCGAAATAAATGGGAACCACGAAAAAAATGCAATAGGGATGAAGATAAGCATCCCCATCCCAGCATCGTAGAGACGAGCCATTGAACGAATTGATTTCCACAAGCCCGTTTTTTTCACAAACGGTTTCCAAGCCACAGCAATCTGCATTGTACAGTTTTAATATGAGATGCCAAGACTATAAGCAGGCTACTCACTTTCTAAAAGAAAAGAAGACAATATAAACTACTTAGAAGACACAAACATAGCAATTAGTTACTGGTTACTAGATCATACTAATTTATGCTAATGGCATAATAGACACCCTGACGAGTTAATTCCATACTAGACATCCTAAGAAGAAGAAATTGGAGGATTTGGGCTAGGCAGAGTCAAGTCCCTTGTTCAGTAACTGACCAAATTTCACCACTATTTTTCAAAATACAGTTTCACTTTGTACAGTTTGGGCTAGTAACTATGACATTACACGGAGAGCTACATATATTATATTAATACTTGAATACTTGCTTAATACACTGCCATCCACTTGGCTTAATGCCACACTGGACGCTCTTCTATATTTACACCCATAAAAAACTATAATTATTCGCTAAAGCATTATGGTGCCCAATAATTCCCCCTCACCTTGTGCGTTATGATGCCACTACTAGTTATGTAACCACAGGGCACAAGCTGACAAGCCCAGTGATATTAAATTACTTAATCCAATGACAGATGCACTTTCGAAAAATATTATTGGTTTCGACTAATAAATTAAAATTTCTATTGGTGTGACTAATACCTTAATTTAAACAGTCAAAAACAATGCAAATAAATACTAAATAGATATGAAACCGAAAACTCACAGAAAGAATTCCCCACCCAGTGGGTATAAATGCTAGGATACATGAAAAAATATCTGCAACACTCAGCTCGGTGAGTGCAACTGCAGCAGCCACGCCAGCGATTGCCAGCAGGAATGTTATGCCTTGAACGAACCGCAACAACAACTGGAAATTTACAGATATCTTCTGGCTGAAGGTAAAAACCTACAGAGGAAAAAAAATACAATGATATAACGCTAAGATGTAAAAGTCTGCTAATATCTAGGGTTGTAGAAAATTCAAGTTTATCCTGCAGACCTTGAAAAGTACTAAAAGCCCCAGTAGCACAAGCCATGAGAACCCATATACCTACAAAAATATACACAGTGCAACAGAAATATTAAACAATAAATCAATAGCATTTTAATTATTATTTCTCCATGGAGAGTTAATCTAACACATGTGATTCATAGAAACAAAAAGAGAAACACCCGTCCCATTAAATTTGGTGCTGGTTTACTGGAACATGATGGGGTTGTTGACATAAGCTATACAATACTTTGTTTAACCTTTGAATTTTATTTTATATTTAAAGGCCAATTGACCATTCATAAGTTCCATCTCCATATAACTGTTAACTTCAAAATTCAAAATAACCAAGATTTTAGCATGTTACGATACAGAACAAGATATAAGATAGAAAAAACATTATTCAGTAATTCTGGCACCTTTAGTTATACAATTTTATCGCAGGAACTCAACGTGTGCATAGAATCTCATGGTTCCTCTAGATAAATCATGTTACTTATTATGTACCATCATTTATTTTATTACATAGCAAACCTCGGACTTTAAAGATGGAACCATATTCATTTTTCAGCCACAACCTCTGCCTTTATTACCAGAAATTAGATGAAGCCATTGCACACGGTTTTAAGTTTCTGTCTGATACCAGCAATATTCCCCTCGAGTTTGTATAGCACAAGGTTTTGAAGTTAAACGATAAAATTAGATAATAATTTAGAGTATATAGAAGTATATGAGACACATGTGCAGGTGTATCTGACACATACACTTCAAAGTCCTAGGGGTCCATGCTACAGATATCAGTGAAGAACATGAACACTGATGCAAAGAGTGTGAAAGATGGTACACACTTCAATTTAGATGAAATTTACCGTAAGTGAAGTATCTGATCCTTGTATATTTAACTTGTAGACGATACCATATTGAAAGATAAAAAATCTAAGGCTCAAAATGGTCTCCATCAGTCTTGATCCTAAAGTCCGAATATGTATCTGCAGAAAACAATTAGACACTATTAATGCAGTATAAAGAATACTTGCAAATTAAAACATATCTGACATTAAGCATTGAGAAAAGAATAAGAAAAAAAAAGGCAGTTACTCGATCAAGTGGAGACAATAGTAGCAGCCAACAAGTACTTACAGAACGGAAATTTAGGTGGATAAGAAAAAGCTAAATGACAAACAGGACATTATGACAAGAATTTTGGAAAAAAATAATTATGTCCCACTCCTACTTCCTACTGACAAGATCAGATTTTCTTCCTCATTACTCACCCCGCATCATCACTTTATATACATAGTTTGATGTTTCTACGTTTTTCACTTACCGTTGATTCTTCAATATAGAAATATAATACTGGACTGTGATGCTTCTTTCTTGCACTTAGATGGGGCAAATGAACTGAACTTGCAGAAGTACTTCCACCAAATGTTTTCTGTTCAACTTCCATTTCTTTATTACACTTGTTATAACATTGTCATGCAACACTAAACAGAAAATAAATTTTCTATTCCAAATTGTACTTCCAAGACTTTAATTAGACTTTTAAAAACTCAGTTAAAACACAGGTGATACTAGATTCGAGTGCTTAACCTGAATTGGGAGGAAAACCATGCACTAAGTAGTCCAATATACAACATATTTTTCTGCTTTTGATATAAATCAACATACGAATATTTTCTGTTGCTCGCATCAAAAGGTTGAATGAAGAGGATGCTACTCAGTTGACAAACTTAGGGATATTAGAGTGAGGTTCTGCAATAGTATGAAAGATTTTTGGAATACTTTCCATGGATTCTTCATATTGAAGACAGCAAGTAAGGTTTTCTTTGACTGCAGTATAACGCCTGGGGGCACAATGGGTTTAATGTAACTATCTTTCGGAAAGCTTGGGCAGTTATTTGGATGACATACCTTATTCTAACTTGAATGTTTTTGCTACAACTACGTCTGTTCCAAAAGTTAACTCTACCCTTATCTCTCTTGTTCTGAAAGTTACTTACCTAGGAGCATGACTGACTTGAGACCAATTGCGCATGTTGTAACCTTCATAAAGCAATTTCCAAAATATGGTTTTGCTTATGAGAGAGATCGTAGATTCCTTCATTCAACCTTCCCTTCCGGCTTCTGTCCTAGAGAGGAGAATTAGTGATAATGTTCTTCTAGCCTTATCCCTCTTGTTCTGAAAGTTACTTTACCTACGAGCATTACTGGCTTAAGACCAATTGCGCATGTCGTAACCTTTGTAACCTATATATGGCTATTTCCAAAATATGCTTTGCTTATGAGAGATAGCCTAGATTCCTTGATTCAACCTTCCATTCCAGCTTCTGTCCTAGGGAGGCGAATTAGTGATAATAATCTTCTAACACAGGAGCCTTTTCTTTGTTATGGCCGAAGAGACCACTTGATCACCGTATTCAAGTTAGATCTGGTGAAAGCTAATGACAATGTAGTGTGGATTACTAGATTTTGTGTTAATTGTGCTGTAGTGTATGGGATCTCATGGCATTTTTATTAAATGGATGTGATCCCTGCACGAGCTTATACTATCTCCTTAAATGAGAAAGTCAAGGGAAATTTCCGAGGAGGTAAGGGTTTGAGGTGGGGTAATCCTACTTCCACACTCAAATATTATATTTAGGTCAAGCTTTCTTAACTGTAAATATTATTTTTAGGAATCTACTTTTATATAGTAAGATACGCTACTCAAGACCAGAATTTCGACATTTTTACCAACCAAAAGACTACACATGGAATGAACTTAAATGCAAATAGGAGAAGACGATTCCTCGACACATACGCAAAATTGTGTATTAATAATTTTATTTTAATAGCACAAGTCCAAGAAAAACAATTTATATTATGTAAGACTCTCCAGAAATTCACGTTTCATTTTTGCTACATTTTTCTATACAATATTATATAGCTATTACTCCCTTCCTCCAACCCATTTCTCAAAATTTTCTTGGATGTCCCATCCATTTTTTATCAGAGCAAGTCCAACAATGTCTTAGCAGATGCCTTATAAATATAATAAAATATAGTGTCCTAGTAATTCAAGACAATGTTTTTGTATATTAACTCCAACAATTTGCCTTATATTTGTGCATTATTATTAAAATAATAATATATTTGAATTAGAATTGGAGGGAAGGGAAAAGATGAGAGAGAAGAGATGTGTGGAAAGGGAGGGAAATAATTTTTTTATTGAAAGTAATGAAATAAGACATGATTAGTAATGCCTTAAAAATGAGGCATGTGATGAATGTCCTAGTGTTTTAAGGCACCACTAGGACATTGTTCGAGCACATATTTGTTCAAAATGCCTCAAATTTTAGTTTAAGACAACACTTTAAGGCACTGTTGGACTTGCTCTCATTTACTAATAATTTACCACAATTACTAAATTTAAGTAGGTTTCACTAAGCTACACATATTTTCTTATCTTTTCTTTACTTTTCTTAGTCAGCTGCGTAACCCGGATGTTAACAAATCAGGTAGAATGAAGGGAGTAATCAATAAATTATGTTGCTTACAAATTTTTTAAAATTTCAAGTTCGACACTCGGGTTTAGTTATGAACCTGAGTCGAGCGACAACAACATAAATTGACACCCAGTTAAGGAATTATCCAACTCCAATCACTAAGTTCATTGGCAACTTTAAATAAGAGAATTTAATTCGTCAATGTCGAACTAAGACATTATTTAAGAAGTTCCTAGATATTGGGATTAATTTAAACAAAACAAACTAGCCTAATTACTTAAGAGGGATGGGGATTCTTTACTAATGAAAGACAATTACTAAGAAGGAAGAAGAAAACGGTGATCGTTATGATGATGTACTCCTTAAAGAGTATAAAACACAAATACAATCTCTCCTGCAGAATTTATGGGTACAAATATATGTTGTTTTAAATTGTATATCGATTACAACAAGATACTTGTGTAATGTGGTCTTGCACATTGTACCTCACTAAACAACCGTGTGTATAGGTATTAAAAAGGATTTTCACAAGAAATAATCTACCAAAAAGTTTTTGTAACGAATAAAATATGCTATGTACCAAGCTTTATGCAGCGACTTCGCATGCAATATATCTGAAATTCGTCAAGCATTAAAAACAAAAAATAGATAATTCATGGTAAGAGGAAGTCTAAGGTTGTGTTCACTTGGATGGAATGTAAAGAAATTTATTTTTCGGAAGGTATGAACATATATATTCCTTCAACATTTTTTTCATTAGGTTTGACCAACTGTTTTTTCTTTCTAATTTCAATAGAAGAGACATCCCCTATTCCACCATTTTCTGCACAATTCTTATAACTAGAAATTTACCTCACTTTAACCCTAATCCTTCTTTAACACATCATTTTCTAATAGAATTTCATTTCACCCTCTCATCGTTCCTATTAATCCAAGTGAACAAAATTCAAGTTTATATAAGAAGGAATATTATTGTAGTCATTATGTTCAGAGAATGTTTGTTAAAAAATAAAAATGTGAATTTAGCAAAAAATAATAAAAAATAAATAATAAAAATGTGGGGTATGTAATGAATAAGGATAAAGTGGAATGATATATAACCCCGTGTCAATTAAACAATATCAACATGACCAGGAGCCATTTGGGTAAACTTTAAAAAAATATATATAACTAAAATTTACTTAAAGTGAAAACTGACCATTTTAAGTATATACCTGTATGGGAAATCTTATCGGCAAGTGTAACTTATGAGTTGTTAAGAATATAAAAATAAAAATAAAAATTATAAATTGTACATGTGTATGGTGATATCAACTTTTATCAAGAATTTTATTTTTTTTACAAAGAAGTTCAAAAAAAAAACTTCCTACAAATGTTTGACTTTGGCTATTTATTTTAAACTAAGTCACTTTTTAACTTATTACACAAACACACATTTTTTTAACTTTTAAGTCAAATTACTTAAAGTTGGTCACTTTAATCTTTAGCCAACATCTATAGCAGTGGTACATTTTTTTTTTAGTAAAGAACATGAAGAGCAAGTAAATTTAGTCACTTGCCTAGCCCTTCGCTCAATGGTACCCATCTCCCCTATGTAGAGAGGATGAAGGTTCATATACACTAAATAAGTGGAAGTGTGTCAAACTGTCAACTAGCAACATGTGTGTGCATAGAACCACTTATCCCTATAATTGAAGTGTATTGAAGCAAATCATACCAGTTCCTCGTCCCACCAAGCTTCCCAGCTTTCTTCTCCTTTTACCCCAATTCCACCTCTATATAAAAGCCAGTTTGTCCAATCTCTGAAGTCCTCCACAGCCCTAAACAACAGACCAAAAGTGTAAATTTTACTAAATTAAACAGTCCGCATTCAAATCTATTTTGAATAGTAGTCTTACTTTTGCCATTCAAATCCAGATGGATTGAATATGTATGGAGCATAAAGCCATGATATAACCATAAACCAACTGCTAACAGTAAGAAGAATATAAGATAGGGCACCATCGTCATCATTTCCATATGCAAGGTACACTATCAACAAAAGTGCGACTTCCATTCTGAAAAGTTAATAAAAACAGGCAACTGCTCAGCTTGATCTTTTAAAAACCTTGAAACTTGTGTAGATGTTTCACTTGCGCGTGAGAGGGGGGGGGGGGGGGG
>PHNY01299209.1:2381-14135 GCA_003724115.2 Anethum foeniculum
GGTAAAAACTCAAGCCATGAATCTCTCAAATTAAGGCCTTGTTATCAGGGCCTTGGTTCGATGAAACGTAAAATCTGTGAAAGGAAGTGCTTTTGTAACTTAGGTGTAGATTCTTTTTATATTTATAAAATTACAATTTTATGGTGTGATACTTGCGTGTCCGCACAACCAGTTTGCTTAAGTTTATATTTCTTGCTTTATAAACCAAACAGGTTTCCTGAATTTCTCAAGCTTTTTAATGACTCTAACCTATATTGCAGCACAATAAAAAAACACATGCTAGTTTATCAAAATTTGAAGTGCTCAAGTGTTTATAAGCTTGTTATTTTTACCTTTAACTTGGGCAATTAGTACTAAATGTCATCATGTAATATATATAGGCTTTCTGAGCATTCATAATTTTATAATGCTAGTATCTGTGTTTGTTTAAAAATTGTATACTTAAAGCCGGTTTTGGACCCTCATATTCTTATATTTCAGATACAAAGGCTTGGGAAGTTGATACCTTAAGAGGGCACATGAACAACGTGTCCTGCGTTCTGTTCCATGCGAGACAGGACATTATAGTTTCAAATTCAGAGGACAAAAGTATCCGTGTCTGGGATTCTACAAAAAGGACTGGTCTGCAAACATTTCGTAGAGAGCATGACAGATTCTGGATTCTTGTTTCCCATCCTGAGATGAATCTTTTAGCAGCAGGCCATGATAGCGGTGTTATAGTTTTCAAGTTGGAGCGAGAACGTCCTGCCTTTTCTGTCAGTGGAGATTGTCTGTACTATGTGAAAGACCGTTTTCTGCGCTTCTACGAGTACTCAACTCAGAAAGAAACCCAAGTCATACCAATTCGCAGACCTGGTTCAACTAGCTTCAATCAAGGACCCAAGACTCTTTCTTATAGCCCTACTGAAAATGCTGTTTTGGTCTGTTCAGACTTGGAAGGGGGATCTTATGAACTCTATATTATACCCAAAGATAGTTTTGGCAGGGGCGATACAATTCAAGAGGCAAAAAGAGGCCTTGGGAGTTCAGCTGTATTTGTTGCTCGTAACAGGTTTGCTGTGCTTGAGAAGAGCAGTAACCAAGTGTTGGTGAAAAATTTAAAAAATGAAATAATTAAGAAGAGTCCCCTTCCTGTTCCTACTGATGCAATATTTTATGCTGGAACTGGAAACTTGCTATGCAGGGCAGAGGATAGAGTTGTGATTTTTGATCTCCAACAAAGGATTCTTCTTGGTGATCTTCAAACTTCTTTTGTTAGGTATGTTGTTTGGTCAAACGACATGGAAAGTGTTGCCTTATTAAGCAAACATTCTATTGTTATCGCTGATAAGAAGCTCACACATTGTTGCACTCTTCATGAGACGATTCGAGTTAAAAGTGGAGCTTGGGATGACAATGGTGTGTTCATCTACACGACGCTGACCCACATTAAGTATTGCCTTCCCAATGGGGACAGTGGAATCGTAAAGACCCTTGATGTCCCGGTTTACATCACAAAAATCTTTGGGAACACAATATTTTGTCTAGACCGAGATGGGAAGAACCGTCCTATTATTATTGATTCAACTGAATACGTATTCAAGCTCTCTCTACTGCGGGAGAAGTATGGCCATGTTATGACCATGATTAGGAAATCAGACCTTTGCGGACAAGCTATGATTGCTTATCTTCAGCAGAAGGGGTTTCCCGAAGTCGCACTTCATTTCGTAAAGGATGAGCGAACTCGTTTCAATTTGGCACTCGAAAGCGGGAACATCCAGATAGCAGTTGCTTCTGCTAAAGAGATTGATGAGAAAGATCACTGGTACAGGTTGGGCGTAGAGGCCCTTCGTCAAGGTAATGCAGGTATCGTGGAATATGCATATCAGAGAACAAAGAATTTTGAAAGGCTATCTTTCCTCTATCTTATAACAGGAGACTTGGATAAACTTTCAAAAATGATGAAAATTGCTGAGGTTAAAAATGATGTTATGGGTCAATTCCACAATGCCTTGTACTTGGGTGACATCCAGGAGCGTGTTAAGATTTTGGAAAATGCTGGTCATTTGCCACTTGCATATATTACAGCTTCTGTTCATGGACTCAATGATACTGCTGAACGTCTTGCTACCGATTTGGGAAATAACGTTCCTCCGTTGCCAAAAGGGAGACAATCATCTCTCTTAATACCCCCAAGCCCTATTGTCTGCAGTCATGATTGGCCATTGTTGATGGTCACAAAAGGGATCCTGGAGGGTGGCCTTGACAATTTTGGAAAGAGTGGTCAGGATGAAGAGGATGATGTTACCCCAAATGAAGACTGGGTTGAAGACCTGGATCTTGTGGATGTTGATAACATACAAAATGAGGACATCAGCATGGTGCTTGATGATGAAGAAATAAATGAAGAAAATGGAGGATGGGATCTGGAGGATCTTGATCTTCCACCTGATCTTGACACACCAAAAGTAAGCAATGTGCGCTCCTCAATATTCATCACCCCTGCTGCTGGCATGCCTGTGAGCCAAATTTGGGTTCAAAAGTCTTCTCTTGCTGCTGAACATGCTGCTGCCGGTAATTTTGAAACTGCAATGCGTTTGCTAACCAGGCAACTGGGAATAATGAACTTTGCTCCCTTAAAATCATTATTTATTGATCTCCATACGGGCAGCCATACTTATTTACGTGCATTCTCCTCGGCTCCAGTCATAGCACTGGCAATTGAAAGGGGTTGGAATGAAGCAGCAAGCCCCAATGTGCGAAGCCCACCTGCACTCGTCTTCAGTTTTACACAGTTGGAAGAGAAGCTCAAGGCAGGATACAAAGCCACAACTGCAGGGAAATTTACTGAAGGTTTGCGGCTTTTCCAAGGCATTCTACATACCATTCCACTGATTGTTGTCGATTCGCGTCGAGAGGTGGATGAAGTAAAGGAATTAATCATCATTGTAAAGGAATACGTTCTTGGTTTACAGATAGAACTTAAAAGGAGGGAAGTAAAGGACAATCCAGTTCGTCAGCAAGAGCTTGCAGCCTACTTCACTCATTGTAATCTTCAGCTGCCTCACTTGAGACTCGCTTTATTGAATGCCATGACTGTTTGCTACAAGGCAAAAAATATGAACACAGCAGCTAATTTTGCTAGGCGACTTCTTGAGACCAATCCAACCGCTGAAAACCAAGCCAAAACAGCCCGCCAAGTTTTGCAGGCTGCAGAGAGGAACATGAACGATGCCTCCCAGCTGAATTATGACTTCAGAAATCCATTTGTGGTATGTGGAGCAACATATGTTCCAATATACCGGGGACAAAAGGATGTAAGTTGCCCATACTGCAGCTCACGCTTTGTGCCATCCCAGGAAGGGCAGATTTGTACTGTTTGTGACTTGGCTGTTGTTGGATCTGATGCTTCTGGTTTGCTCTGCTCCCCTTCACAGATCAGATAATTTGAATTGATAAATAGTTACTGTCTTCCAATTGTGATACCATTAATTTGCTGTTTCTCTTCGGCAGAGATAGGAATTCTTAAAGTCCAGCTGAGTTTCAGTTAGTTAGCTTTGGCATTACAACTTTCACTGTAATGAACTATGTAAGAATTTTTGTCATGAGCCATTCATGTGATTTGAGTCTGTAGTGATCAGGTTGAGTTTTATCACTGCCTACACTGAATCCTTTGACGATGTAATATTCATATATCATAGCAACTTTCAGTTTTCGATGTTTTAACGGCTAGGGAATCGATCTTTATGAATCTTTTATATGCTATCTGATAGCACAACTGCTATTTACTTGTGCATAAAATTGACCTGTCGAAAAGTCAAGTTTAAATTGATCTGTCGAAAAGTCAAGTCTATAGACTTTTCACACCCGGCACATGTTTATTATGCCTCTTCTGTGTATAACATTGGATAACCCAAGTGGTTAAAGAGTTTATCATCTGGATAGCCCAAGTGGTTAAGATTAAAGAGTTTATCGTCTGGATAGTCCAGGTGGTTAAGAGTTTATCCTCTGGCGTCCCATATCGAATTTCGTAAAATAAATACTCTATAAGTCATATTAGTCAAAAAATTTAAACTCCAAAATCGTCTTCTTCTAGTACTGTCTCTTCCACGGTTGAATTTTGCGTCCAATTGATAACTTATATGTTACGACCAAACTTGTGTGCAATTGATTACTTGTGTTCTTCATTAAATTTATTTTCCACGTACTGCTATGGGAGTTTTAATACCTAATGGAACTCGTACCCCGTCACTCTTATTGGAGTTTTAATACCTAATGGAACTCGTACCCCGTCACTCTTATCGGTACAGTAGATTTTCTTTATCAAGAAACATTTCTGATGTATATTATATTTCCAGTTCCAAGGATAATCTTATATGAGGTAGCCAATTATCTCTATCCAATAATATTGATGTCATATTTTCTAAAAATCTTTGTACTTTTGAGTTCCGGTCAATGAAGACTTTGATCGGTCATGTTGATATATTTTCTGGACTATATCAACTGTGGTCATCTTCAGTTCTTTCCATTTTTAAGATAAACCTTTTGATGTAAGGCATTGGCTTAGTACATCCTATTTTAAATCGTTTTCGTTTCTTATTTAAAAGTTTAGTTACATGTATTCAAGTTCTACTTGAAGATTGTATTTTTTATTCGAGTTCTGATCGAAGATTGTATTGTTTGTGACAAAACAAACTTATTTATCATTCAAATTAAAAGTGTACATTTTAAATGGTGATCCTTTTCAATTGATTAATTATAATATTTGGGGACTCTTTTTGGTTCCATCTTTGAATGGTGATTGTTTTTTCATAATTATAGCGAACAACTACGCTTACACTAGTTGTACTCAACTATTCTTAATAAAAGCTAAATAAAAAATGCTTAAATATTTATTTTATTATTTTCGTCAAATTATTAGACAGTACAAAGCAAATGTCTACCCTATCTCTTCATGTTATGTAACTTTTTTTAATTTCTGACTTGCAAATATTTCGTTCGGACGATAAATTTTTTATATAAAGAACTTCAAGTAGTTTGCCAAAAATATTATTGTACATCAATCGAGTTGAATCTCCACCTCAAAATATAATGAGATTGTAGAATGTAAACATAAACATCTTTCAAAAGTCACTCGTACTTTTTGATTTCAATATAATATTTCTTTAGTTTTTTAGGATGAATGCTTACACAATAAATAAAATGCCAAAATTTATATTAAAAATTTATAATCTCATGAAAATTTACTTGGCAAAATTCCAAATCATAATAACTTGTGAGTTTTAGTTTGATTTTATTTTACACACAATACTAAAATTAAATACAAATTTTATGGACGTGTTTTTTTAGGTATTTTTCTTGGATATCCTTATGCCCAAAAAGAATACATTGTTAATAAAGTCGAAATTAAAGTAAAATCTGTGAGTAGACATGTCAACTTTCACAAAAATATTTTTCTTTATGATGAGAATACATTTTCTACGACTCATCCCATCACATAACGGATTATATATGTCAAATATTTTGATGTTTCCAAACATAATCATACATTTTTAGTCCCTTACCAATATATTTCTCATTCTCATAGTGTTATTTCCAGTCTGTCTTCTTCCCACTCCACACTTCTGCATTTCACAACACATAACTCCACTTCAACACATCATGGGGAAGTCATGCCTTCTCCACGAACCCATAACTCTTCGCTTAGAATTGAAACCCCTATTTTGTGACATTCAAGTTGCACACATAATTGACCATCATATTCAAATTGTAATTTTGTTGGATGTACTCATAATCATCCATCTCATTGATTCACTCTTCATATTGTAATAATTTTGAACCATCTAATAAAATATTTTTATCGAAGGTCCTGAATTCTACTGAACCTAAATCTTTTAAAACTACCATACAATCTCAAGAATGGTGTGATGCAATGTCTCGTGAAATCCAAGCTTTAGATTATAACAAGACTTAGACATTAACTCCTCTTCCTTCGGGAAGGACTCTTGTTGGATACAAATGGGTATATAATATAAATCTGATGGTTCAATTGAACGTTATAAAGCACGATTGGTGGCTAAAGGTTATACCCAACATGAAGGTATAGATTGTCATGACATATTTGTACCTGTTGTAAAATTTACCATTGTTCGCACATTATTATTAGTTGTAGCTATCAAATATTGTCATGTTCATCAACTCGATGTTAACAATACTTTTTTTGTAAGGGGACCTTGATAAAGAAGGCTACATGAGTTTACCATCAGGTTTTCCTTCCTCAAAGCTAATTTGCTTTGCCGCCTTAGCTATTTATGGACTTTGATAGTCATCTCCTCGGTGGTTTGTGAAATTCTCCAAACACACTACTCTTTATTGGTTTTAAGCAATCTATCACTGATTACTCATTATTTACTTATCATCAAGGAAACATATCATTATATGCTCTTGTTTGTTGACGATGTTGTCATTATTGGTAATAACAAACAAGCTGTAATATGACTCATCCCTAAACTTCAATCTTTATTTTACATTGAAAACCTTGGCCATCAGTACATCCTTGGCATTGAAGATTCTCACTTAAAGAAAGTTATAATTTGTCAATGAAAGTACATTCTTGATATTATACTTGATTCAGGTTTATCAAATTCAAAACCTTCTCCTTCTCTATGGAACAAAATTTGAAGTCACTTCCTACCGATGGTGATTTAATTCAAGATCCTGGACAGTTTCGTCGTCTCACAAGCCATTTATTGTATCTTACACTCGCCCAGATATTACTTATGTAGTGACATATCTTAGTCAATTCATACAAAAGCCGCGCACATCACATTTTAATGTTGCTCTGTGGATATTACATTACTTAAAAGGTATTATCAATATGGTATAACGTTATCTTACAAAAATGATTTATCTTTAAAAGGTATTATCCATTTTAATTGGGCTAGATGTCGAACAACTCGTTATTTTACTACTAATTATTTTGTTATATGATGGGTTATAGTCCATATCATGAAAATAATAAAAAAACAACCAACAATCTCTCATTCATCTATAGAAACACTAGATTTTGGCTAATCTCACTTTGAATTACAATGGCTACGTTACTTAATGATTTTCATACATTGCATCCATCTCTCATACTAGTATATTGTGATAATCAAACTACAATATGTATTTCAGATAATCCGGTCTTTCATGAAAGTACAAAACACATTGAAATTGATTGTCACTTTTTACCTGAGAAGATTCAGCAGGAGATCATCCAACCAACCTATATCAAATCCATTGCTCAACTTGCCGTTTTTTTCACCAAACTGTTAGCACATACCAATTTCATATATTAGTACCAATTTGCGCATTTCTCAAGTATCAACATCGGCTCCACCTTAGGAGGGGTATTAGACGTTAATTCTGATATATGTAAATGTACCAAGTTAATAAATACTTAGATATACATAAGTACACATCTGTTTTAAAAAAAAATGCTCCTAATTCATAGGATTAATTTATATTAGTTTGGAGTTATCTTTATATCCTTGTACAAACTATAAATAGATGAGCAAATACATTAATATAACACAAATTTCAACATTCCTATATACTCAGTTTATTATGTGTTTTAATAATAAATCAAGAGCACATAAGAATTACATTGGCCTGTCAGTGCTAATTATGTAACATGACTAGAAAGAATTTCATAGAAGAATTTCTACTTTACAATATTTTAAATCTGCATTTTATGTTTTGGATTGAGATTATCATGCACATGAATAAAGGGATATGATATTAAATAGATTATGGTGAATGTTGTAAATATAATACTTATATGTTATTAGGTCTCTTTGTTATTCGCAATTTATTAAATTTAGTTTATGCAATTTAAGATGGACTATTGAAGTTATTGGTGCATTAAATAAAGAAAAAGTCATCAGGCCTTATGCTAGGGCTGTCAAACAGATAATTTGGATACAGATCTGCCTATATCCGTATCTGAATCCAAATTTCAAAAACATATCAGCATCCATATCCGAATTCAGAAATTTTTAAAGAATAGTATCTGAATCCGGACCTGACGGATACTATTCGGATACGGATAATATCTGGATCATAATCCTATTTTTAATCAGATTTTTTTTATTTTATATTAAAATTTTTTAAAAATTGCAAAAAAAAGTAAAATTAATTTATAAAAAGTGAGTTAAGAGTTAAAGTAATTTAAACCTATTTTAAGTTTTTCAAAAATTAATTTTTATTTATTTTATCAATATAATTTTATTATCTTGAAAATATTAACTCAAATGATATTTTTATGTATGCCTATAGTATTTTTACAATTATATAAAATTTGTATATATATATTACTTAATTAATATATATATATATATATACACACACACACACACATTATACAGTTAATAGAATAATTTTAAATTATATATAATTATATTTATATATAATATGTAAATATCATATTTATTTAATTTCGGATTCAGATATTATTGGATACGAAGAAATTGTCGGATTCAGATAATATACGATTTGTTGCGAGTACGAATAATATTCGCTTTGTTGCGGATACGAATGCAGATATTTCGGATGAATATCAAATTTTTCTAATTTTTTTGATAGCCCTACTTTATGTATACTGTATTTTGTAGGTGCAAATCAAACTCTCTCTTATGTTCCAAGTACTTTAATATACAAAGCAAATTCAAAAAGTTAGTGAAATTTATGTCATACTTCAATATACATTGTTTATTTATTTAAGAGATCATATTCAGTAATTAGCCTTTAGGCCCTTGAAAGTGGAGTGCTTTATGTATCAATATCTTTGGAGATGAAGCTAAATTATTTAGGTGTTGATTTTACCTAATATAAAATATTCTAAATTACACAATTGGCAATTTTGTAACCAGGAGCAAAGCTTCTCAAGGTTGTTTCATACTAGCAGGCCAATGGCTAATCAACCAAACTCTCAGATAGTTTCCCATGAAGAATACAACTAGCTAGCTGGTATTATAGAGTTGTCTACATGCTAGATTCTTCGTATCTTAAAGACTTTTTATTACACAAATAATGTTGTTTGGATGCACTATTGTATCACTTCCACCCATGTAAAAAAAAAACTGTACATTGGGAGATGCTGGATGTTCATCACTTGTTTGAAATCGACATTCAGCATGTTGCCATGAGAAGTTGGCCTGTGTGCGAGTTAGTCTTATTTTTCTTTAATATTGATGAATATAAGATTTCTTAGTTATTGGTTAATTAGACTAGCAGTTTATTTAAGCTTCTGCAGTCTTGATTTAAGTTGTGTCTTTCATATCCGATTGCAGTTACATAGGGTTAATTATTTATCATCTATGTGATTTGTAACATTATATGAACTGCTTGTAACATGTGGTAGTTGATATTGTAATTTCAAAAAAGATGGTGATGTAAGAAAGTGCATTTAGATGTAGACGAGATATGAATTTCATGCTGTAGCTTGTGTAATATAGTAAATGCTATCGCTCGTGCAAAAAGACAATAGGAGTTTGTGAAACTTAAATAATTCTCAGAGATGTAAGCTTTTCTAAGAAGGAAGATAAAAGATATTAACATTATCTTATCTTATTTTAAGTGAAATTTTGAAGGATTCAAACTTTTGTTAAAGGCAAAACTACGAATACCATAAACGTACAAATACATATTCTTTTATTAGTATTAAATATTTATATGAGATGCATACTTTTCAAATAAATATAGCATATGTGATTACAAATTAGAGTAAATAAACACTTTATCTATATGATGTTTAATTATTTCACACACTAATGAGCGAAGTGATCGAGGAAAAATATGGTACTTTTGTAATACTCCTACGATATATAAACAAGAGTAGTAGCAATGTATTAGAGTTGACACTCATGAATTTTCTCTCCAGTGAGTAGAATCACTACGCCTAGATGGCTTCTTGCAACATCAAAATTGTGTCTCTATAGACCCTATTAGATGTTGCTATAGGCCAAAACAAGGCTATAGTAACACATTTGCTATGTTAAGTCTTGAGCAGTAAGTATAGGTATCTATAGCAACATCAAAATGACTCTACTCTAACATAGCTTGAGCTGTTACTATAGAATGATATAACAAATTTTTAGGATCCTACAGCAACATAATTGCGTGTTGCAAAAGATGTTCGGATTTCAAAAAATGTGGGCCCCACAGGTGGACCACAAATGTGGAGCCCACCCGTGGGCTCACATTTGGGTCCTCATTTACCTATTATAACATACCCACTGCAACACACAAAATGTTACAAAAGAAGCTATTTACAACACCTACTGCAACATAATAAGTACCCTATTGCAACACCTTAAATGTAAAAAAAAATACCCCTTTTAAATATTACATTTCCCAACAAATTAATCCAACCAAACTGTTTACACTCGACCAGTCCAAAAACCACATCCACCATCAAAATCCATCAACACTAACTACATAAATGACTTAAAGCGTACAAAGTCTTGCTAATAACTTAAAGTCTACAAGTTTCTGAAAATAACTTAAATCTTACAAGTACTTAAAAGATAATAACTTGGTCTTTCTTTCCATAGGTGCTAATTAATCCAGATAGAACACTTGAGTTATTTTTCGAACTCTCGGATCTTTGACCATCACCTTCATCAACCTCATTCGAACATTTGCTCGTCTTCAATTCCTTTATCTCTTCTACTGGATGGTCTTCCATACCATATTTGTTATCATGCTATAAGGAACCTAAATAACCAAATGATGAAGTTATATGAAAATTGTTTGGGAAACAACTATAATATAATAACTACTAAGTAACAAGATTGAAAGGTAAAATACTACAGTAATATAAAACACGCAAAAACATCCTGCTTAAATGTTTTGTACGAATCGTATATATTATACATAGGCCCTGTTTGGGCATTCATTTTATAGCCAACTTATGACTTATAAATTGAATGGAGTTTGTGGGGAGTGTTTGTCAACCCAACTTATGAGCCCAACTTATAACTTATAAGTTGATAAGTTGAAAAGTTGAAAGTTAGTTACTATGTACTTTCATCCCAAATTATTTTTTATTACTTCACCTTTTATTTTTTTAATAATTCAAATTTTCATAGATACATTTTTAAATATTTTTTTAATATAAAAGTCATGAATTAAGATAATCTTAAATAATAATATCTTTTATAATTTAATTTAGTAAAAAGCATAACTAACTTATAAGTAAATTTATCCGAACACTTTTATAACTTATAATTATTCATCCACTTATCACTTATATAACACTTATTCATTTAAGCTACAAGTTAATTTTTTGAAAGTACCCTGCTAGGTCCGATATAACGTAATAATAAGCTGGGGGGGGGGGGTTTGAATAGCTTATTACCAATTTGAAAATTTAAATTGCCCTTTTAAAAGTTCTTCGCTTTAGTAAATTACGCAAAGACGAGTAGTCTACGATATTTCGAGATCAACAGACCAGTTCTGAAGGAGAGCCCATAAGCCACTTAAAACCCCTCAGTTCTAGAATATCGATTTTAGCAATCCGAGAAGAACGATACAGACTTCCCGAAGACTGGATTCGAAATATCAAAATGACTTGTCCCGAGCAACTTAGCAAAAACGGGTTTTCTCTTTTTGAAAACATGTGATCACAATATAACAAGTTATATATGCGTAAGTAAAGAGAAATAACAACAAACCACGCAGTCGATTTTTTACCTGTTTAGCGATATATATACCTCTAATATATATATA
>PHNY01299210.1:2342-13580 GCA_003724115.2 Anethum foeniculum
AATATTTTAAAATAAATATTTAACTTATAAGTTAAATTTACCAAACACGTCACCAACTTATACAACTTATACATAAATTTATCCAAACGCTTAAATACCTTATAAATTATGATATACACACTTTTCAACTTAAAGTTATAAGTTAAGTTTTTTATGAAACCGCGAACGGGTCCTTAGTCTCGTCACCCGTGGTTAGTCGCAGCACATGGTTTTCCCAAATTGCAGTAATTTTCAGATCCAAAATCTAGAAGTTTCTGTCACACAAAGAATGTAGTCAGGCTGGGGAAAGTCAGTGTTTTCAACCAAAGAAAACACATTAAGCAAGAAGCGTAACAATGATCAAGTAACAACAATATTAAATTACTCTCTCCGTCCCAATATATATGTCCCTTTTGACAAAAAAATTTGTCCCAAATTACTTGTCCCTTTCTTCTTTCAATACAAATTTAAGGATAACTTTTCAAAATTATTCTTTTCCCAAGATTTGACTTTCTAAAACTATACCATATTCTCACTTTTCAATATTTGACTTTCTAAAATTATACTATATTCTCATTTTTCAATACATTAAATAAGAGTATTTAGTTAAAAATACAATCCAATCAATCATTTTTTTAATATGCTTGTGTTTTTCAAAAAAAATATGTATATTGAAACGGAGGGATAAACTCATCATCTACTGGGTGCACAAGTCAAAAAAGAGTAGTTTCTGTAACTTGTTCAAAAAGAACAACCTGGCTTATCCACTTGCTGCAACTTGTCTGCACAATCTACATAAAAATGCTATGCTATCACGTTGAATAGCTCAAGCTTGCTTTCTTTATTTGTTGGTACGTTCAGACGCAACCATTCCTATCAACTGGTTCCTTCTCCCTATCAGGATGGAATGGTCCCTACCAACGGTCTAAAATCAAAAAAAAAATTAATGTAAAATTCTGAGATATATTAAAATACTCTTTGGGTCCCTCCACATTCTTTACCTCGGCAGATAGAACTTGGTAATCATTTTAAAACTTCTATAAATATAATTTTTCAAATTTTTGTAGATCTTTTGAATTCTAAATAGAAAAATAATATTTAAATTTTTATATGAAAAATGAAAAATTTAAAAAAATTTATAAAATTATATCTTATAATAGCCTTAAAATGCGTACTAATCATGAAAAAAAACGGTAAAGAAATGCGTGCCAAGCATGAGAAAAAATTATAAAAACTATAAAAAAACTATACTTTATTAAAAAGAAACATTTTAATAATACTTTAAACAATATAGTTAACTGAAATTTCTAATACCGCAAAAGCAAATTGCTAAAAATCCTTTATTGCTAAAATGAGTGGAACAATAGTATAAATAATCAATTTATTGCTAAAATGAGTGGAACAATAGTATAAATAATCAATCAAGTAGAATCTAATCTAAAGAAAAAGCACTGGATCCAGCTATATTCCCTCCAAAACCGTTTAAGCCGAACATTTCTTACAATAATTTCACCATCTCAGAATATGATATTCTATGGTCCCACAGAATAAAAATAATAAAAGACATGTAAAGCCATCCCACTGCAACCTCAAAACCACGCTACTATCATCATTTTTTTCCTACATCTTGTGTTCATTTCAGCTCTCATCTTTCACACTTCTTGTAATAATCTCAAGTGAGTCTGTTTTTTACAAGCATTTTTTGTGTGTGTATGTGTGTGCATAAGGATCTGGGCTTATGTTTTGTGTTGATGTTAATGTGCAGGGTGAGTACTGAGTAGTTGAGTATGGCTTCTAAGAGGATTTTGAAGGAACTTAAAGATCTTCAGAAAGATCCTCCTACTTCTTGTAGCGCTGGTACTGTCAATTTTTTTTTTTTTTGTTAAAATTATGAAAATTGTTGTTCTTTACCCTTGTGCTTGTGTGTTTATGTATGTTTTTTTTGGTTAAATGTGTTTACATATGTTTCTATGTGTATTTAGCAATAAAAAAATGTTTTTATGTGTGTATAACTTTGATTAACACTTCTATCACAAACAAGAATGTCATGCCACATCATGTCATGCGACACTTGACACTCTTTTTGGTATTCTATCCAAACCCACAACCCAACGTTTACCGGATGCTGGACTTTACTACAGACAGACCCAAGCCGTCCGAAGGAAGTAGGAACTTTTTTATACATTAGTTGTTAACTTGTTCGGATAAAAGCATCTAAACTTATTATTTTAACTGATGGAAGTTACATATTTGCACGCTCACATGCCTGCACCAAGGCTTGAGCTCACCTTGAGTTGTTAGATTGCTTTTTTGATTTTATACTGAAGCATAAGAATGATCTAACTAGAAATTTATAACTTAAAAGGGTATTTGAGCTCTTTTGATTCTGGTAACTTCAATATTTTTTTAATAATTAAACAAATGGATTGGATTGTAGAATTATTCAGTGATCCACTCTTCAATCTCAAAATTGAAATTCGAGTGCGGGCTTATTAACACATAAATATGATATGTTCTTATAACACCTAAAGGTTTCCAAAGAGTTGACAACTTTACATGTTTTTTTAGAGCTTCTGACTTTATGCGGTTAAATTAATTGCTTTTACATATTTGGTAGAATCCTTGCTTAAATGACTTAGTTATTTGGAATTATCTTTTCTGCTTAGATACAATTATTACTTAAATACTCGCTCTAAGGATAAAATAGTATACCGCCTTGTTTATTTTTACAAATCTAAATGGCTTTGTCCAGTTTGTGGATGCTTATCTTAGGCCATAGCTATTGTTAAAGGGAGATAAAACCAAGTGTACCACATTTACTATTACTTTTTCTTTAACTTTACTGTATTCATTATAAACCAGATGTATTCATCCATGCCTAAAGTTGAACCACATTGCATATGCGCGTTTAGTGTCTAAGTAACATATCAATTACAAATTCCTACAGAGAACATAAAGACTAGACAGCTGAACGAGAAAAGTTGTTTGACTGTTGTGCAAATTCAGCTACTCGGCCCAGTAGTTTCGATGGCTTCACTGACTTAGTTTGAGTCTTTTAGCCCTTAGAGAAATTTTAGTCTTTTAACATTAAACAGGCTAAAATTTTATTGCTCCAGTTCTGACTATTGAATTGAAATCATCCACTTCTCCATATTTGCATTTCATGTCTCTCATTTTCGCAGTATGACTATTTTTTTTTTGTATCTTCATAACATTATTCTCTGAGTATTTGGAACTAGTTTCGAATGTTTACATCCAGTATAATATTCCACAGGAAAACCATATGAATCGAATTAATAAAAGAGATTGCCTAGACATTCCTCTAGCCTTAGCTACCTTGTTTCCATAACATTCGTTGTTGTTTCTGTAACCTACGTTTTTCTTGCTGTTGTTTTTGATTATTTTAGGTCCTGTTGCTGAAGATATGTTTCACTGGCAAGCTACAATAATGGGTCCTCCAGATAGTCCTTATTCTGGTGGGGTTTTTCTTGTAACCATACATTTCCCTCCAGATTATCCGTTCAAGCCACCAAAGGTGCAGTGCTTCTTTACCTTTTACTTAATATATTTTTATATCCAAGACACGATTTGTTTGTAAGCTGGGTTTAATCTAGACAATCTTCCGTGTCCAATACATTCTTGTTTGCTTCATAGATGCCAAATATTTTTGTGTGCACTTCAGTTTCTTCCGATTCCAATTCTTGCAAGTTGCATTCGCCATCATTTGGTTTCTACCTTGTTCTATGAAGTTGTAACAATAACAGTGTCATATATACAGGAGAGACATGGGATTGAAGAAAATAAGACTATCATTACATTATCTGCAATAACATTGATTTAGATCACCCATACAATGTCTCCAAATTTTATTTTCTATCGTTCAGTTGTCGGAGTATTAATGCTTTGGTTGGAGAGTTGGAATGAGGGAGTACCGCAAGGACATATTGTTAATAAATTTAAAAGTAAAAGAAAGAATGTAGGAAGGAAGAGTGAAAGAAGAACAGAGAGTGTGAATTTCTATGTTAAGGTTTGCGAGCAAAATAGGTAGAAGTAGGAATGAAGCGTACATTTACCGGTTTGTGGGACTGCGGCCAATTTTAAATTTGTATGAAAGGGGTTCAGGGAGGAATGAAAAAATAAATAATTTAGCTACAAGTAGTACATTCCATTTCCCAAATACATTCCTCGAAGCAAACAGAGCATAGAAGTTAAGATGCCAAAATATTTAGTCATCAATGCAGTAAGAGAATTATATCACGGTAAATTGGTATGTAAAGTACTCCTACCATAAGAAAATTTGGATTTTCATTTATCTTCATCATTAGTTCCCGAGTAAGTTTAAAGGATCATTAGTTTAAATGAAAATTTGGATTTTCATTTATCTTCATCATTAGTTCCCATGTAAGTTTGCATCAACTTACGTTAATGTAAGTTTGCATCAACTTGCATCAACTTAAAGTAAGTTCTTTTCCTATTAGATAAAGATCTGTTGTAATTACTCCTAAAAGCTAAAATCTGCTTGTACTGTATTATTTCTTTCAAGGTATTTTTAGGTGATATTCCACAAATCTGCTGTAGGTAAATTAATATTTAAGGGAGTGCGGGTATTTATGACCTTGAAGTGTCGAGTCATGGTATTAACATATGTTTTTTGTGCCTGTAATAATTGACAGGTGGCATTTCGGACAAAGGTTTTCCACCCGAATATAAACAGCAACGGAAGCATATGCCTTGACATTTTAAAAGAACAATGGAGCCCTGCTCTTACCATTTCCAAGGTTATTGTTCTATGCTATTGAAGCAAAGAAATGCAACAGTTAAAGAATGCATGCTCACTGCACATATTTGCTATATTTCCCTGGTTTGTTTCCTGGATGACTATGCTGCTATTTTTTAGCTGCCCTATAGTAATTAGATCAGTTTCCATGGCTTGATAAAGCCACATTTTCTTAACTTCCGAAGATTTCTTTCCACGGAAGGGGTCTTGACGAAAACAACCTCTCTCTACTCATGGGAGGAGGCATAAGATCATCCTGCATTTTTTCCTCCCTGCTTCAAGTTGAATATACTAGATATGTATGGTTCAATATGGTTAACTAGACCTTGCCGCTAATTTCATTCTTCTCCTCTCTTTTTCCCAAAGGTTTTGTTGTCAATATGCTCCTTGCTGACAGACCCAAATCCGGATGACCCTTTGGTGCCTGAGATAGCTCATATGTACAAGAATGACCGTAACAGGTATGAAACAACTGCAAGGAGCTGGACCCAGAAGTATGCCATGGGTTAAGAAGCTACGGCATTTATGATGGAAATTGCCTTTCTCTTAAAAATAATTCAGTATTTCCATTTTTATGTAAGAATAACTTTGAAACATCTGTAGACCATAAAGTATACAATTCAAATCAGGTATCTGATGGAAAAAGAAACATTAATGTTTCTCTAAAGTCCTTGCATGTGTAGACCTTTTTTTGAACTGCAGAAGTGCACTTTTTTTCCTTCCCCTTGTGTTAAATTAGTGGCGGTATACCTGAACGGTTAAACCTGGGTGATCTATGAGAAAATGCCTCAAATCTCACATTTAAGGGAAAGGTCCAAAACATCACAAGTCAATAACATGGCACAAACTATCACACGGAAACGTAAAAAAAATGTATAAATCGTTTATGTGAATTATTAAATTAAAACCTCGCGCTGTAGCTTCTACTGAATATTGGCAACTGCTCGATTTGGGGGCAATTGAGAGAAAATAAATTAGAATTCTTCCTTTCGAACCCACAATTCTATCTAATGATCATGAAAAATCTTGTATATTTGCCTAATCCTCTTACGTAACTGTCTACATACATATAATATATATAATATACACGCACTTTAAAAATGTGAGAAAATAAATTAGAATTCTTCCTTTCGAACCCACCATAATTCTATCTAATGATCATGAAAAATCTTGTATATTTGCCTAATCCTCTTAGGTAACTGCCTACATACATATATATAATATATATAATATACATGCACTTTAAAAATGAGTTTTCATATATATTATGTTTTCGAACCTAGAAAGTAGCTCAACGCAAAAAAGAAAACTTACTTTTTTTAAAAATCCAAATTTAGAGCAAATTTTATTAATACTTTGAAAGAGACTTAATTGGGACAAACCCCCAATAGATTATGCAATCAGGTTGAATAGTTGAAAAATAAATAAACGAGCTAAATAATTAGCCGCTTTATTTCCGGATTGCTTAACTAACTGAATACAAGTGTTCTGAAAATTAAAAATGAAGATAATGGTTTCCCGAACAATCCAGCCTACATCTCCCCTAAAAATAGTAGCTTCACAATTGACCATCGTAGTAATTCCATGGATAGTTCAATGTTCAGAGGACTCAGTTGCAAAAACTGAGGCCTCATGCTATCAACAAATATTTTTTATGAGAGGTGAGCACATGCGATTTTCACTACCGTTCGAAACGCACCCCCAGCTATTTACCTGCCGGATACCAGCTATAAACCTGTCGAAAGTGTTATTGATTTGAGATGTCCAAATCTCTCAATACAATGTAAAATTCATTTTCAACACAACCATCACATCGCAAAAAGCGAGACAATCAAACACACAAATAATAACTCAAACAGAATGGAACAAAAAAAACCAAAATTCAAGGATCTCGGAATGACACCAAATTTTAATAAGTTGTTAGACTAGAGAATTTGAACCAAAACTGAATTTTATTATAAAAATCGAGCTCTTAACATTAGTAGATCTTACTACTAAAGTGAAGAACTCAAAATAAATTTTCGAGTTTTGTTCCACAAAACTCGATATTTATTGAAAGAAAATTAAAAAAAGAGAAGAGGTGTTGTGTGGATGAAGAAAGGGGATGGAGATGGAGATGGGTAGAAGGGGTGGACAAGGAGATGTGATGGTTAAGGTTAGAGGGAGATGGAACGGCTGACTCTCATTAAAACTACTATAGAAAACTTACTTAATTATATTGCGTTTTCGAACCTCGAAAGTAGCTCAACGCAAAAAGAAAACTTACTTTTTCAGTAGGCTAGACTTCAAAAAAAACTTTCATTTATATTTTTAATGGTGATTACCTTGTGTGCAAAGAAGGAAACACAAGTAAAAAATGCGTTTATGGTTCAACGCAAATAAAACTTGCGTTTTCATGTGATAAAAAGGGTCATCTTGCTCGCTATGATATTTTGGGTATATTATTTTTAGATTGTGATACTAAGGACCAAGACCTGTGATCTATCCTGATAACTCGGGTGAAACTAGTTGGAGGTATATAGATCACTGCAGTAGTTATAAATCAATAATGGAAATAAAACAAAATCTCCCACAAGTACTACTATATATTCTAATTTAATTTTTATATTTATCTCTATTAAATTAAAATTAAATAAAAATGTTTAAAATTAAATTTTACCCGATACGATCCAGTATCTAAATACATCATAATCATAATTGAAAGTTGAACTGATTGAAATTTTTGAATGTGTTTATGTGTAGCCATACTTCAAGGGCTAATATCATTCACATACGTAACAATACAAGAAGAATGAAAATCACCTTTTTATATCAGATATGCCGATATTAAATTTTGGTCGATTTAAACAGAAAAAGAATCGATGTATACATCAGATATATTTCAGGTGCATGGAGGTACATCTGTTTTTTTTTAAAATTCGTTAAATTTTCGCCGAAATTTCGACTAGCAATCGGTTAATAACCATTTTACTAATTAAACTAGAGTTGAGCCTCAGCATGACGTCACAAGTAATACACACTAAACTAAAGAGTATAATGCACTTTGTGTACTTGAAATTTAGGTGTCAGATCAATTGTGATAATCCAGTTCTAAAACTACCACAGGCAATACTGAACTTCACTTTTCATTACAAAGTGCACCTTTCCATTAAAACACTTTTACGCTGTTAACATATAAGAGGTAAACAGTCTTTTTCATTTCATCTTCTTCCTTTCTTTTTATCAACCCCATTTTCATCATTAGCACATTCTATGAAAAATTTAAAATTTTAATAGCTCATTGACAAGAAATTTGTATATTTAGATTATAAAAATAACTATACACGAAATAACATACATACATACATATAAACACACATATTTGGATAAAGCTACTTCCACATACGAAAATGAAAATATGAATTCCTTAAATGACTCATTTAAAACTCGTTTATCTCCTTATGAGTTACATTACTACGATTCCAGTGGTTCCAATGATACACAAAAAACAGGAAAGGTCTTTTTTAACTAAGTTGAAGTTGAGTATAGCACATAATAAATTTGGGACAGGAGTATTTCAGGTGATTCGATACATAAATTACGAGTATACAAAATGCACTTCACCCCTAAGCTAAGCTCCACAAGCGTATAAAGTCGATAATGAAATAAGTTCAATTACAAATAGCAAATTCAATAGAGAGTGGATAATGTACCAAGTCAAACAATTAATTAAATTCGATAAACAAAATGCTCAGGTACACAACATATTTCTTTTTTTTGAAAGCAGGTACACAACATATTTAAGTACAGCATCTTCACCAGGACGTGTATACCAAGCCGTGCAAATCACCATACGGCTATTGTACCCAGGTCACTGACATGCCGTTTTAACAATGATGAACAAATTTTAAAATGGAATCAGACGTTGAATTTTGTGAGAATATAAGCATATGAATCTAAGCGGTCTCAAAAATGCCAATCAACCACCTAAACATTATTTAATGCATATATGTACATATAAATTGAAGCTTCGGATTCAGCTGATTTTCGAAAATTATTTTTAATTTGGTTATCTAGTGCGCGTTAAAGACTTATCTCACTGTTTTATTATTATTTTTTTTTCTGAAATTTTTAGTCTTCCCATGCACCTAATTACTTGCAAACAAAAAAGATGCTCAAGTGGAACCAATATTTTTAAATGCTAATCGAGATTAAAATAATTTTTAGTAGTTTTACTTATTTTTAAGAGATTTAAAAAATACAATATATATACTCCTATTCTCTCCCTTTCTATCATCACCCTATACAGTATACAACACAACAGTCCTCTTTAATCACCCTTTTACTTGCTCCTTACGTTGGACTTTTGTTGCAAATGAAGCATGCAAAGACATTGATGAAGCCATGGAGTCGGAGACCGAAAAAGTTTTTGCAGAAAATTGTACGGGTTTCAGTAACAGATCCTGATGCTACTGATTCTTCAAGTGATGAAGAGAGTGGGAATTTTCGTAGGCGTAAGGTTAAGAAATATGTTAGAGAAATTAGAGTCGAAACCGAAGTGGTTCCGAGCAGGATGAACAAGACTTTGAGGAATGTTCATGAGGGCGCCATTAGGGACAAACTTAAGACCGTGGCAGCTAGAGCTGGGAGAAAATTCCGAGGTGTTAGACAACGGCCGTGGGGAAAATGGGCTGCGGAGATCAGAGATCCAGTGCAACGAGTGAGGTTGTGGTTAGGGACTTATGACACTGCAGAAGAAGCTGCTATGGTTTATGATACTGCTGCTTTGAAAATTCGAGGTCCGGATGCTTTCACTAATTTTGTCCATCCAACGCCTAAAGAAAAACAAGAGAATGATCTAGATACAATCTCGAATTCCAAGTCCTTTGAGGAATTACATCTTAATATCACTTCTCCAACTTCAGTTTTGAACCTTTTTGAAATGAAAGCAGAAGAGTCTGAAGCCGAAAATTATCACTCAAATCATTATCTACTGACGGACATTTCGTGTTTAGATAATATGTTTGATTTTCAGTATCGAGAGGCAGTTAGTTTTCCCAATGAACCTATTTTTTCAAATGATAATTTTTTGAGCCAAGAATATTGTGACATTCCATCTCCATTCCACGAGGCTTGTCTCGCACTTGGGATTCCATTTGACGAGAATTTGGGAATTGATGATTTTGATTTTCCAGTTCTATTAGAAGAGGACACTAACAAGGATGAGTTAAGTGGCGATGATTTCAGAATTTCATATGATACCATACATGGAATTGGTTCACCGTTGTCATCGGAAGTTGATGACTACTTTGAAGATAATTTTATGGAGACTTTACGTGAGGGTCAAGTTGATCCATAATAGTTCTATGTATTGTTTGTGTTGCCTGAGCGTTTTTTCTTTTTACTCTGTTTTCTGCAAATTTGTGTACTGCAGCCAATATCATATTTTGGCAAGTCTAATAGAGCATCCCAGATGTTAAGGATACCAAATATTAACATAAAAAATTATATTATGTGGGCTTCTCACTTCAAAACTTTCTGGAAGGTCAGGAACTCTGGACATATGTTGCCGACAGTAATCCCAAACCAAGTAAGCCGAATAGTCTAAATGATTAATAAACATTAATCATTACAAGAAATCTTGATCACACAACACTAATCGGACAACACTTGACCAAAAAACCGTTGCACAGAGTTTTCATACAACAGCTACATTTCAGCCTTAAAAATAATATTGTCTGATTCATTACAACGGGTTTAAAAGTATTGTCTATTAAATCGAATTAGACAAGTCTTTTTAATCTGGCACTGTGTAAATCAACTAATTTTAGGTTTACAACAACGGTTATGAACCATAGTCTATTTGATCGAGTCAGACAAGTCTTTTTAGAAGAGTTTTTGTGCAAATTTAAAAGTTTGTACAACAGTTTTTAAAAAGTATTGTCAAATGTAGTTGGAGACAATTGTGTTTGTTGTTAAAATGAGACAACTATTTTTGTTTGTTTTATTTGATTTTAGAAAAGGCAAATCTCAAAGTGTTGTATGAATGACACCTAGCAGACAATAGTTTTTAAGGTGTTGTATTAATGACCATTTGACATGGCTTTTATTATTAAAACCGTTGTCTAATATACTGTGTATTTTAAAAAAAAAAACCAGAAAGAATGCAAATCTGCCAAAACAAAATAGAGGCATATATACAACTAACAAACCAACCAACAAACCAAGCAAGAACAAAGCCAAACCAAAGAAATAATGTCTTACAGACCCTTAAATTATTAAAAGTCCACAAATGGAAATGCATCACGAAAGTTGAATTAGTTCATCAACATCTCGCATATAATTACCCACGTCCTCACTTTCATCAATATCTGGAAAGTTGGGAATAAAAAAGTCATTCTCAAGTTCTACCTCGACGGATCCTTCATTTTCATCATCATCTTCATAGTACTTTTTCTCAGGAAACTTTAACACCACGGACCATAATTTCTCAAGAGGATCGT
>PHNY01299217.1:2377-17165 GCA_003724115.2 Anethum foeniculum
TTTTATATTAGAAATTAGTATGATATTATATGAATTATAAAATTAATGAATCAAAATCACAAAAAACTTAAAAAATTATTTTTTTAATCATGTTCCGCCTATGTCCGATTTTTGACCGCCTAGGCCCGACTTTTGACCGCCTAGACTGTCTAATTCTGATTTTGACCCATTTTTAAAAAAAAAAAACACCTAAATCACCGTTTAGGTCCGAGTCGGTACGTTTAAGCACCGCCTAGCGCCTAGGCGGCCGCCTAGACCGAATTTTAGAACATTGATTCTAGATCATGATCAATTTTATTACTGTAAAGTTAGTATGAGTCTCACAATAATCTGCAGGTGATACAACAGTAAACATCCATATAATACATCTGGATGAAATGAAAAAGTGAACTAGAAGATAAATAAAGGCCCCGTTGGCGAACTGACTTATAAGCAATAAGTCACTTATTTTTTTAAAAAAATTATATTTATAAATTTTTTTAATACAAAGTGTTTATTATGGAAATTTAAAATCAAATCTTATTTTCAAAATATGAAATAAGTGACTTATTTTCAGAAAAAAATACATATACACGTACTTTTTCTGAAAATAAGTAACTTATTTTCAGATTTAATATTTGCTAAACGGGCACAAAGTAAAGAGAAAAATCTAAGCGGTTCTGGAAGAAAGTCGGAGGAAAAGAAAACCAACAAGGTATCGGTAAAAGAGATGAATCTAAAAAGTAAGATTTTGACCACTATATCATGTTACAAACAATTTTGATTCAGAGGCCTTGATCGAAAAAGAACAGGAGAGTTTGATAGCACATCATTGCATTCTGAAATTATAATAGCCGGTGATGAACAATTTATTTAGATTTGTTCAATACCTTCCACTAACACAAGCTTTCCACAAGTATGAAGCAGCTTCCTTAGCATACTCAGATGCCAAGCTTCAGTGCATTGCATCCATGTATGTGTCAATTAAAATGCACAAATTTGCACTTCTTAAATTTGATCTATTTTCAATATTAGTTGCTATTTATTATCTAAATGAGATCCCCGGGGCTTTAATTTGAATTCTATATTGTAAAAAAAAAAAAAAAAAATTGAGCTCGTTTTTGTCGCTCTTACCGATTTGTGTATACATTTCATTTCAATTTTATATGATATTAAGTACGTCCAACAATAAAATTTTATGAGTTATATTATTTTTATGGATAAGAATTTTTGTACATTATAAAAGAGGTAACCAATTAAAATTCGTCGTTATTATCAAGTGCGGGGCAGAAAACCATAACCATAACCATATATATATATATGCAGAATACAGTAATATTAGGCATTCACACTCCACTCCTGTACACAACCAGGCTTGCAATATATCACTCCTGAAATCAAACCCTGCAACCCCATTTCACTTATCCCAACATTGACAGCACGACGTCGTTTGACGACCTTCCAGCAACAGAGATCTTCACAAGACTCCCAGTCAAAACCCTAATAAGGTCAACCTCTGTCTGCAAGAAATGGTACTCTGACATAACTCACCCCACTTTCATTTCAGCTCATAATTCAACACTCACTCTCTTGTTCTTGTTGTAATCAAACTGCTATTTTTGTTATCCCCCTGAAATATAATCATAATAAGCCCTGTTCTTTAATCTCAGCTCACACTGGTCATGTTTTTATAAATTATTATAACAGCCCTTTTACTACTAAGAATGGTACGGTGAAATTCTTAATGGGGTTCTTTGTTTCCTGTTGATGAATTTGGGGTGCCTGTTGTTGAGGACTATCAAGAATTGTATTTGTGGAATCCTAGTGTTGGCAAGTACAAACCGTTGTTTTCGTCGTGTTTCAAGAAACGGGAGGAATGTAGTTATGCGGTCGGGTTGGGTGTTTATGAGAGTAGTTCTGATTTTAGGGTTGGGTGTTGTAAGGTTGGGAAAGTGGGTTCCAAGGTTGAGGTTTATAGTTTGAGGACGAATAAGTGGAGGAGGATTAGGAATCCTGGTGTTCCGAGAGTTGCGTATCATTGTGGGGTGACTGTTGGTAATAGTGTGACATATTGGTTGGATACAAATGGGCCTAAATTGTGTTTTGAAGAAGGGTATCTTGTGTATTTTGATTTTAATCTTGAGGTGTTTGGGAAAATTAAATTGCCGGATCATGTTTGTAAGTGTGTGGGATTGAGGGCAGAGTTTACGCTCATGGACTTTGAGGGTAAACTTGCTGTCTGTGTTTATGATGAAGCAAATGAAAGAAACGGAATAAAATTAATGCCTTGTTGTATATGGCTCATGAGCCATGTAGATGGTAAAGTCTCTTGGACTCCACGTTTCAAAGTTGTACTCAGGGAACATGCGTGGCCTTTTCGGAGCACTTTTAATGCTTTCAGCGTCGGGGTCAGTTCAAGGCTTAGTGTCATGTGATCTTAACAGCCAAGATCTTCGATTAACCAAGCCACTGGTTACTGAGCCTTGTACTGTAGACGCTTCGTTCGTAGAGAGTTTGCTTATGCTGGAGGGACGCAATGAACTGTTGAAATCTGCATCCTCTTGAATCTTTTTGAATCTTCTGGTAGTAAGTATGTATCAATCTCCATGTAATATTTTAGTTTTCTCCTTTTATTTCTAAGGTGTGACTATTAAAGATTTTGGCACGTGTACAACATTCTTTCTTCGATTTTCTGCTAATTGTGAATCACTCTGTCTTTGTATCGTTTTAAGTCATGACATGTACTGAGTTGTAGTTAATAAGTAATCTTCTTGATTGTTTACTTGCTGTTTCCTTTTTTTTGTCAACAATGAGGTATATCTACAGATTTCCTGTTTAAGTCTACTATGTTGTGGGGAAATGCCTAAATTACTCCGAGGGATATTGAGGGTACATTTTTTGTTTGATTTTTAATTGCTTGGAAGTCCTGAACTTAGTGACCCTTGTTATATATGGTTATAGACAGAATTCTAACTTGGACAAGATAATTTAGAGTTCTCACGAGGGATTCAGTGCGGCCTTTGCAGAGAGCATTTAATTATGTAATCGAACTATAAGATTTTAAATACCCTATTAACTACTGTCAGACAGTTAATCTTAAAAATCTATATGGATAGTTAACAGAGTCTTGTTCCCGAAAGGAAATAATTTGTCGAGGCATGCAATGTCACCGTTGTATGGATCCTTTTGAGTGCTAAACTTTTACTTTATATCAGTCTATATCTAGTGATTTTAATAGTTGATTGGTAATTGATATAGATTCTTTTATGCTGTTTCTGCTTGAACAGTTTGGTAAACGGTGTACATGTTTTATATTTGTGGTGGCCACGAACTTTAATCCAGTTGGAGACTCTATTCAAGGTTGACATGAATGTATCTCTGTCTGAATGTTGTATCACATTTCGATGGTACATACTATGATACTAATTTGTGGTTTTTAGGTAGGACTAAATACTAAATTGTGGTTAGCAAGTAGTCTGCAAAAAGAAGAAATAGTTCTTAAGATGCTGATAATTTTGTTTTGGAAATCTAAAGTGATCAAAAAATTGATATATTTGAAGGTCATCCTCTTACAAGTATGTATGGGGAGCTTAGGCCAGTACAACTATTCGTGACGGTAGTTCACTTGTAAGCTTTAGAATAGCTAGGGTCTGACAGCTCCTTGCCTGATTTACGATTAACCTGATTGAATATATTTGGTAGAAGATGTGTTCAATTATACGTAGAGCATAAGACAGCAAATGCAGTGCCTCTCTTTGACCCAACTCTGGTTTTCTTCTACTTTATTGCGGCCTAACTACTGAGTGTTATTTCAATGGTTAAAAGTCTCTAACCAATCAATTGAAGTGTCTATAGTTTGTAGACCAACAATTTTCCTATTGCCAACCAACATGTTCTAGAGTAGAACTCTTACAACTTACAAGTATTCATAATATCTTTCAAAGTTACAAGTATTCATAATGGCACATGCATGATTGCATGGACTTAACATTTTCTGCCTATAAACCAATTTGCAGGTATAGTTGCTGGTGTTGCTTCAGAAATCCTGATATCTCTAGTAGTTGTGTGCATACATGAAGTGGTTTACATGGAAGATCTTTTGAACCCAGATGGTGTTAATTTATGTCTTTCAAATGAACATGTCCCGAGTTTAGTTAGTGAACTTTTGTCTATCAGATGATCTCCCATGTTTAACTATGCTCTCTTTTGCTACATATACTACATGTGCACAATCATGTTCTTGGATGGTTAAAACTCTCTTTCTAGTTAATTGGATCTTCTTAATTTAGCTAATAATTGCTAAAGCCGTATTTATGGTTATTAACCTGGATGTTAATAATTTTTCTTGTTTTGTACGTGCCTCTTAGAATACACCAAGGATTCATGAATTTCATAAATCATGCTGTACTTCTGCATAAATATTTTTTGGTCAACTTCAAAAAATTTGATTTTTGTTACTGTATATGTATTTTATAGTTTATCGTGGGCTTGTTGAGGACATCGCTTTTGCAGTTTTGCTAGTGTCTTTGTTTCTTTGTATTTTATCCGAGAAAAATTAAATTTCCAGGAAAGTTTGATCTAGTCTAATGATAGCAACTAGTTCAAAGTAAATGTCTTTGCTACTCTATTTTTTTATGAAGAATATATCATTTGCAATTTTTTTAATGCGCGCGTAATGTAATATACATTACTGAGTACTGATAGAACCAAAACTATGGCCGCGTAAAAAATATCTTCTATGAAGCTATCAAACAAGTAGAATTACAAGGCACAAGTAATATGTACTCGCTTTGCTGAAACTTTTGTTACACTGTCTACTGTAGTAGACTTGTTGAGGTTCAGTTTCTGTTCAATTGTGACTTGCTTGGAAGTCATGTTTGTAGCGATCCCTCTTGTATATGGCATGATTAGGCATGAAGACAAAGTTGTAACTTGGAACTGGCGCTTTCGAGTTGTAATGAAGGGATTTGAGTGGCCTTTACAGTATACAATGAAGCAATCACTACTGCAGTAAAAACATAGAATATTTAAGATACTTATAAACTGGTGCCATTCACTCTGAAGATTCTGCATAGTAAATGTCATGAATTGACTATTATTATTTTTGGGTCTTTTTTTTTTGTGGGGGTTGGTCAATGCTTAATGAGTTCGGTTAACGGGAATCGAAACCTCAAACTCATACATTAATGTTTGGATTTGTCATTAGAGTGTATGGAATGGTGACCTCATTCCTTGTAAGAAGGTTAAATCACACCCTTCCCACCTCTTGGTTTCCATATCATTCTCATTCCCGATTACCATTCGGGACATCCATCCAAGCGCCCCGTATGTCTTGCTGATTGAGAATGCACTGTCCAGGCCTGCAAAATGCTGATAATTCTTCTGGAAATTTTATCTTGCCAAAATTTCACATTCACTTTTAAGCTGCATATAAGCCAAGGGCATAACATCTCCTTGCATGATTACGCTACCGGGTGGCATCTGATTTGGTAGTAGATGAACAATTTGAGGTAGAGTAAGTGAAAAGTAGGTAGAGCATTTCACAAGCAGACACATTGTCCTCTTTGTTCAAGGTCTGATTTTCTACTTTTGTTGCCCATATGACTACTAATTGCCATTTAACTGGTTAAAGTTCTAGAACTACACATTTGAAGTGTCGAAACTCTTTCTATTCCAAGTGTTCTGCTATTAACCAACCAACATGTTGTAAAATTATACTCTTACAGCTTACCTCTTACATCCTGTTCAAACTTTACTGTATGATAAAAATTACATTAACGCATTATTAATATGAAGTACAAGTACTAACAGATCATAAGATTCAAAATATAAGCCCCATAAAATTGTATTCTATTTTATTTGTTTTGCTGGATAATAATGTACTCTATTTATAAAAGCTATGGCACAAGTGGAACTACAAGGCACAAGTAATATGTCCTTGCTTTATCAAAACTATTGTTACACTGTCTAATCTAAAATCTTATTAGATTGTTCCAACTAAATAAGAAAAGAAGATAAAATAAAAATAGAAAACAGGGGACTGGGGGCATGAAATTTGTAACTCTAAACTTGAGTTCTATATCAGCTTCTAAACCTATCCTGTGTTCTTCCCAACTTTGCACATTCTCCTAACCATAAAAAGCGGCTACTCTTCTGCGAAGAGACAGGCGTCCTACGTTTGTTCTGTTGCCATGAAAGGGAAAAAAAAACACTCAGTGAGCAGCTTCTGCATTGTTGATATTATCTACTGATATACCTATGCAAATGAGATGCAAAAAGAAGTGAATAGAAGAAACAAAGTTAAGATGTCTACCTTCCCCCTTCTACGGTTTTTCGGATTCATCCAACAAAGTAACCCACTGCAACCTCCAGCTCCTGTGCTGGACTCATAACCCCTATAACAGAAACAAATTAGTGTTATTACATCACGACAGAAGACACAAAGAAGTCTACCTGTGAGTGCTATAGCTAAAACTAATATGAATCTTCTTCTTTTTTATCGCTATGTGACTTATAGAGTGATGTTTGGGTGAACTTAGATGAAAAGTGAAGCCAGAGATATTTGTAGTCTAAGAGATATTGTTCAGGTTAAAGCTAGGGTAGAAAACTAACAAATATAGTATAAGTAGAAAAAATTTCAAAAATATTTATAGACTTTGCCCATTTCCTTTCTTTCCCTCCCTTGTCAACCCTCAAACAAAGTGGACGAGGCCTCTTGTGCTGCTCAACAATGATCATAATCAATTTCAATATTGTACTCTGTAATGTTGGTACCAGTTTTTAATACATCTGGTTAAAGAGTATCTGGTTAAAGAGAAGAATCTAGTGGTTTTAAAAGAAAGTCGAGGAAATGAGAAAACTGCCTATGCCCGCAATTTGTTTTAAATGATATTTACGAGTAAGTTTGCTAATAAACTTCAGTAAACTGATGAAGCAACAATTATATAAGCATCTCAGTAACAAATTACTCACGTGCTTTCTCTGCTGAAGTTGTTGTGCAATATGCTTGGAGACATTGGATAATGATCAACCGTTTTACCAATTTGATCTCTAATGAGGACCTTTCCACCATTAATCTTTAGAGCATTCAATTCAGCATTCAACTCATCTTCCCAGTGTTGAGAGGTCAAACTCTTGGAGTCCACTGATTCTGTTTTATTTTTGTTGTAGATACCCTCTTGAGGCAGGACTTGGTTTCTTTCAGGTTTCCATCTACTCAATGATCCAGGAGTGCCTTTTTCTGCAATCTGCAACCATGCAGTTTCTAACCTCTGTTCATGTATAATTGACTCGATTCTACGTACAGGAGCTACAAGGTTTCTCTCTTTCTTACTTCCGCTTTTAACATTCCCTTCGACCATCCAAGTTGGTGATTCTGCACTAAGCTCAGAATTTCCAATTGGCTTGCGCTCTGAATCATTTAGAGATGCTCTTGATACTGGCATTTTTTGGTAAGAATCATGATCGGAACACCCATATAATTCATTAGTGCAAATAACTCTCTTTTCTCCATTGATCACCTCAGTTTGGTACATCTGCTTCTGAACCATAGGTTCTGGTGATATAGCTTGCCTTTCACTATTTACTGCATTATCGTCATCTGTCCATAGTATGATTGTGACCACTATATCATGCTGTAGAACAGTTTTAAACGAGTTTGCAATGCTGCTCAGAGACCTTTCAGCTCTGATCTTGATAGCTCTATTTTGAAATGCAATATTAGCAACGAGATCACCTGCAAAGGAATAATATCAGGCTCGACTACGTTAAAAACAGAAGTTACAGGTGGGGATTATGCAGCTGAGTGAAGCTTGTTCGAATTTTGGGTTCACCTCTTAATGGATTAACTTCAAAGCAACATAATGTATGGATAAGCATTCAAATGTAAATTAAACTGAATTGGAATCAGTAAAAGTAATGAGTCATGCAGACCACTCTGGTCAAGCCGATATCATACAGGAAAGTTGAAAGGCACAAAATCATCCTGACTATAACTGTACAGATACATATTTGACCAGTTGATCAAATCTATATATCAATATATGTAGTCGACAATACTTTGAGATTACATTCGTGTTGGAATTGAAAAAAATATCCCTGTTGGGTTAAGTTTTACTCAGCTTCCAACAAAATCTCATCAAAACTGTGCTCAATTATAAATGGGTAGAAACCTTAATAGAGAAAGAGCAAAGAGGTTTATAGCAGAGTTTTGCATCCTCTACCGATACTACAAAACGTAAGCAACACAAAAACAGCCTTATCAATTCTTTATTAAGAAATTTACGTATCGGATTACATTCGCCCCATGGTGGGGAACTAATGATTGGCTTTGTCTACAAAGAACAAAGATATGGATTTGCTCACAATGATCAAATATATCTGGTCTTTGTTCTACTTTTCCACTCATTCTAATATCCAAATACCCTATTTAAATTTTGGTTTTTTCGTTAATTAAGTCGTGTTTCTCCCTCACGTGTTTTATCATTCAATTAATGATTAAAAAAGGATCTACTAATATTAATCCAGTTCACTTCTAACGTTTCTTACTTTGTAGTTGTACATCAGCAAAGGATGTAAAATCCTCTACTAATAGGTGAAGAACAATCTAAATTAATATAATACCTTCCACTTCAGAGATTGACACAAGCTTTCCATAAGTATGAAGCAGCTGCCTCAGATTACTGGGATGGCACTTTTCAATGCATTGCATCCATATGTCATTTAAAATTCCTGAATTTGCACTACTTGAACTTGTTGTTTCCACCACAGAATCATTGTGTGACACATTTTGTGGAGAACCATCTATATACTGGGTGTGAGTAGCATTTGAGTCGAGACCAAGTAGTTGTTCTTCTTGGCTTGTTGAATCTCTTTGTGAGGCTTTAAACAAGGATCTTGAAGTAGTTGGTAATGCATATCCATTGGGGCTAAAATGGTAGGGATTAACTTCTCTTGTAGTACTCGGTGGAACCTCCACAATCGTCTTGGAGCTCTGCCGCCTACTGCTTCCAGACAAACTAGGGTCTGGTGAAGGTACGGAGCCTAGCTGCAATAGTGTTGCTGTGAACCATGTGGATTGTTCACTTGAAGTTCTTAGCTGCTTGTCCGCCTCAGAAAGAAGCTTTAAAGCATGCTTTAATCTGTCCATTTCAGTGTCATTCACTGCAGAGCGGTTAAGTTAATAGAGTTATGTTGTAATTATTATGATTTAATAATTGGTCAACAGATTAACAAAAATATCAGCCATTAATTTTATTGTAGATGAATGTCCTCAGGCAGTGTTGGAAGTTATGATTTGGGTCATACAAACAGGAGAATAGACTTTAATAAATATTTTGTGTGTTCTTAACAGTTTCTTCATGCGGCATTATAAATCTTCTAAAGATAATTGCTTATTCATATCATATTGGTATATTGCCAACTTTTAATGTAAAAGACAAGTTACTCAATGAGAATATACTCGGATGGGGAATAAAAATTCATAAAAATTGATTTAAAGCAGGAAGACGATCTGTTAACATCACTAAGGGGTAGATGAAAAGTGCTTACAACTTCTCCCGCTTAAGAATGAATCATCATATCTGGAATCAACTATATGGTATGTTCCAGCAATTATATCCACAATGAGAGTGGCCAGCTGAGACATCAATAGCATTGGGTCAACACCTGAGTCCATCAGCTCTCTAGCTCTTTTTACTGTTTCTACTGTTTCAGAGGACATGGCCAGCTCCAATAGTTCTAAAAGTTTCTCATCAGAAACAACCCCCACCTAAATTAGAGAGTTTTTAGAAAAAATCAATATCTTCTTCTCAGTTATATCTAAACTTGCAACAGGAAAACACGTAAGGAATATGCAAAGTTAGTTTCAGGTTCAAACGTCTTGTAATTTAGCCTTTCCCTGGGTAAGGATGCTAATTGATGCTAAACATTTAAAGTAATAAATAGCAATAAAAATAAATCAAATGCAAACTCTGAGGGAAGAGATTGCGCACACACAAAAAGAATGTTCAGAAGAAAGAGATTCCTGAAAGGAACACAGACAATGTAATAAAAGTAAAGAACAATAAAAACTTACAAGTTCATTAACTAAAGCAGTAGTGATTCTTTTTCCCAACAATGTCAACTGCTCCAGCATAGTTTCTGCATCTCGAAGTGAACCGTCAGCATTCAGAGCAACTAAATCCAATGCATCTGATTCTACGTCTAGATTCTCATCAACTGAAATCTTCTCCAACCTGGAAACGATGTCACGATCTCTAATTTTGTTAAATATTAACTTCTGACACCTTGATAAAACAGTGCGAGGCACATTTTCGAGATCAGTTGTTATGAAAATGAACAGGACAAGTGGAGGTGGTTCCTCAAGAAACTTCAGGAATGCTAACCATGTCTTTGCCGGCAACAAGTGACACTCATCAATGATAAAGACCTTGTACCGAGAAAAGGTTGCTAAAGGACTTGCTGACAGTCTTTTCAACATACATCTAACTTTAACAATTTCCTTTTTGTTTGAGCCATCAACTTCAGTAAGATCCTTGCTCTTTTCAGATATAAAGTCAGTACATTCCCGGCAAACTCCGCAAGGCTTACTTTTCTCATTAGCAAGACAATTTAAAGCATTTGCAAATATCCTTGCAGCTGAAGATTTCCCAGTACCCCGAGGACCTTGGAAAAGATAAAGAGGAGCTATTCTTCCTTTCAAAATTGCATTTGTGAGCGACTGAATGACAACATTTTGCCCAACCAATTCACTGAAAAACACCGGCCTATACCTGTGGCTCAAACTCCTAACATTCTCATATTCCCCTTCTTTATTAAAAGCAACTAGCTCCAAGCCATCTTGACTCCCATAGGTTGTTGACCACCTTCTTCCATCCAGTCGATTCGAGCCTTCCGGATCAATCTCTCCATAGTTTGTGGAAATATCATCATCAGTCCTCCATGTGTCTAATGACGATCCAACTCTAGCATCCCCCTTACTAGTTAGCAAAGGCACCAGACCTTGGGACGTCTTGGATCCAAATTTCTTCTGTTTGGAACTCAAGGATGCTCCATAACATCGTCCGTGATACATAGTTTGACTTCCACACAAAAGATTGCTTCCTTTCCTTCTCAAAATATCAGAAAGCGATGGAGAGCAGGAACTACCACGTGCCCCTCTATACTTAGGAGTGCTCCTCTTAGACCAGTAACATGGTAACCCACATCCCCGACTACCCCGCGAATCTAAACTATCATCCATCTCATCATTGCAAGATTCGGTAGTCGGATTCCAAGACTCTGCAGTGCTAGGATTTCTAATACTATACCTATTTAATGAACACCCTGACATTCCTGGGGTACTATATGCATAAGAAGAGACATCTTTAACACTACTTCTCAACGTTTTTGAGGACTTAAGCCGTGCCAGAAATGGAGATTCAGCAGAAAACCGACGTAAATCCTCAGAATTGAAATATCCTGTATCATCAGATTGATCAACAAAACTCTCCAAATCTTCTTCCTTTCCAGTCTTACTAGGCACAATTTGTTGCTGCAAATGGTATTCCCACAAAGCAGCAGATTGTGCACTCCTTTTCACTTTTCTCTTCATAGTATTCCTCCTTACTGAAGGTATCAACTTTGTATCTTTACATCCAAAGACCAATGCAGCATATCTATCCGCAAAGAAGGTATCAGTCCTCCGATCTCCCCCGCCATTTCGCGAATCACTCGCACTATTATCAACACTTCCCTCTAAAGACATATCTCCAACATCATCTTCATCTCCTTTTTCATACGTTACTATTTGACCTAATGATTGCATACTTTTTTCACTCCCTGATTTTTGACTTCTCCAATTACACAAAAACACCCTTGTATCCTTACCCTTCCCACTACACCTACCATCATTTTCATCTCCCAAACTAACCTTATTACCATCATAAACAAATTCATTACTATTACTATTACTCCTACTATTATCATAGCAATGATTGTATCGAATCAATGGCAATGCCTCATTGGCAACAACAGCTAAAGATCTACCTGAACTTAAAGGCAACTGCCACGTCGAGGTAGTCCCTGGATCTCTTAGAACCCTTGCTGCCTTTCGAATTTGAGTGAGCTCTTTCTTCATATGCTGATTGCTAGCACTTTTCCCATTGCCCCCATGCATTTCTGACATTAGTACCAATCTATCTTGCTTGAAAACTATGAAATTAGCTCAAACAATCAAAACAACCCAAAGAAATGCAAGAAATCTCCCAACTTCAATGAATACACATTAACCAAGTACTTGCAAATAGTGTCATAAAGCACAAATCTTCATTGCTTAAAAACCATCAAATCAGCTTAAACAACACAAAGAACTCAAAACAAATGCAAGAAACAACTCTATTTCAATGAAAACACATTTACCCATTACTTAAAAATACATATATTTGTTCTCCATCACAAATCTTTCTTGCTTGAAAATAATAAAACTAAATCAAATAATAGAAAAAACCCTAATATAAATTCCATATATACATTGACCTTAGTAGTTTTGTATTCATAAATTTATTACATATATAGTTTTAAGCCAAGTTGCAGATCTAAGTGAGTTGGGTTTTTCAGACATACAAGAAAAACACACATAGTGTGTGTGTTTTGTGTGGGTATTACATATATGTGTTTATAAAATATTCAGACAGAACAGAAATGAAGACCAGAATAGTGTAAAAGATTTGAAAATGCAAGTGTAACGTTTGTTTTAGTACATGAAAATTAAAAGAGAAAAACATAAATAATGGAAGAGAGATGTACAGTTAAGTGTTTTTTTTTTTCTCCCTCCAAGCACGCTCTTCAAAGATTCTGGTACTATTGCATGTGTATAGAACGATATATGTATGTATTCTGTGTGTAGCAGTGTAGATACTAGTAAATTTTTGTAGTATTTTATTTTGGTGGCATCTATTTTGCATTGGTTTTAGTTCTTACCTTTAATCAGTGACTGTCTGTATTTTGTTTTGTCTAATAATTTATCAGAATTTATACTGGTATTTATAGTAATCCTGTCTGTATGGTAAATTATTTATTTTTTGTCAGGTGTTGCTTAAGTAATTTTTGTAAATTTAACTGAATTTGTTGTTTCTTAGTTCATTCGGAAAAAAAGAGCTGAATTTTTATAATTGGATTGGTATTTCTAATTTGTGTTCAAAAGCACGTAATAAAAACTAAATTTTATGAGTTTAGTGTATTTTTATTGATAGAATTAATATGAATACATTGTTTATCGATATTTATAATTGAAAAACTAATCAAAATATAAATTTACGAGAGTTAATGGGAGGACACATGTTAAAAAAAAAAACTATAATATTACAGGTTTTAAGTTACATAGGATTACTCTATTATACTTTGAAATAGGGCTGAGCAAAAAATCAAATTAAAACCAAATTCGAACTGAAATCGGGAAAAATCAATCCGAATAAAACCGAACCGAAACCGAAAAATAAAAAACTGATCCGATTTAAATGGTTGGGTTCCGGTTATACGGTCCCAACCGAACCGATAAAAACCGAACCGAACCGATTATTCAAATAATAATTAAATAATCTATACTATTATATTAAAGACGAAACATTGAAAGTTTTGGTAGTCTGGTATTTGGTACTTGGTACTTGCTGTATTTACTAAATTATCCTCACTAATTATCATACAAATCAATTACTCATCTATTATATTATATATATAATAGAGCAACTAGGGGGTTCCTTGAGAAAATTTATTCATTTGAAATTACTGAATCACCCCTCGTAAATATATATCAATAAATATCAAATTTAATAACACATATTAATTACATATACCTCATTAATTATCAATAACTATATATTTATTACTATGTCATTATTGTATATCACCACCTTATAATTATATATGTATCTCTTTGGTTATATTTATTAGTAGACTAAAATTCTTATTCATATAAATATTATAAGCATATATATGTCGTATGTCAAAACCTTATATTTATATATGTATTTTTTAGTTACATAATTTTATATATGATTATTATAAGTATATATATGTCGTATGTCACATTTTAATAATTACATTTATAGTAAAAGAAATCTAAATTTGGGAAAAAAGTATCATATTCTTATTTATATAGGCACAGCACACTTCAACAGAATTATAAACTTCACAGCACATACTTATGTCAAATTCAATATCGTATAACTCATTTTCGCACATTTTAACATTCAAATGCATATGCTGAACTTAAAAGCATGACTTTAAAGTAGTGCCTGAATAATATTTGTATTTTATATTTTGATGCATTGATATACCTTATTTATTTCAAAACCAACAAATCTCCGTCATAAACACTTCAGTTAACTAACTCTCATATTTAATGAAAAAGACAGTTGAGACAACAACTACCACGAATAATACAAACCTAATATATGTAATTAAGGCATCTAATACAAATGAACTCAGTTTCTTCTTAATCGATTATCTTGTCAAATAATGAATTACATGCTATATGAAAACAATTGTAAAATTCAAAAATATTAAATATATGATTATTATAAGCATATATATGTCGTATGTCACAGTTTAAAATTTCATTTATAGTAGAAGAAATCTAAATTTGGACAAAAAAAATAATATCACATTCTTATTAATATATGCATAACACACTTCAACGGAATTATAAATTTCACAACACATACTTATGTCAAATTCATTATCGCATAAATTTCGCACATTTTAACATTCAAATACATATGTAGAACTCAAAAACATGATTTTTAAGTAGTATCTGAACAATATTTGCATT
>PHNY01299219.1:2416-13024 GCA_003724115.2 Anethum foeniculum
TTTAATAGTTGATTTGTTTAAAAATCGTTATTTAAATTAAGAATGAAGGGCTCAATTTTGACATTTTGCACAGGGCCCCCAATTATTTTGTCTCGGCCCTAATACTTGTCAGTCAATCCATCCAACAATCGTAACCTTTATTTATTTAGTTTAGAGAAATTAACATACAACAATTACTTCCAATAGGGTCTGTACCAAATCGAGATTTGAAAATGATTAGTACAAATTTTTAATGCCTTGCCTTTGCCTAACTCGCTATGTTACAGCTGCACTTTAATCGTCCAGTAACAATTTTGGCTTGTATATAATTGTGTATTATAGTGGACCTGTTAGTCACGCCGAATCACAATAGCAAATCCCATCACTAGCCCCCTTCCCCTCCTTCATTATTTGTATTATTTATTGTTTAGCTTGTGATACACAAATTTGGTACAAATATAGAGATAGAGATGTACATTAAAATCCTTCAAAATAGAGAGACACCACATTAAATTGTTCAAAAAAAGAAATCATACACAATTGTTCATGAACTAATTATCAAATTTAAATTATCAATTATATTTAAAGTAACATTTTTAAACTAATAAATATTATCATTGTAGGTAGAAAATAGATACATTTTACTTATTTTTTACTTCTTACCCAAGGCTCTTTATCAAAATATGGCATAATATTATGTATATTATGAAATTAATGAATTAAAATCATAAAAGAAATAGTAATTATGTATGGCATGAGTCCGATTTTTAACCGTCTATAACCGGCTGGATCATCTATACGCGATTTTGAACTCTTAGACCATCTTATCCCGATTTCAATCAAACCCTGTAAAAAAATATCTAAACCCGATTCACGACGTTTTAAAACCACCAAGACCGTGCCTAGACCCATTTTTAAAACATGATATAATAGGTCACTAAAAGCAATGGTCGAACGTGATTTAGTCACTATATTTGACACATTTAAAATCTTCAAATTTGTCTATATTACGCATAGTACTACTAAGTGCATGTTTGGGTGCCGTTGATTTTTGCTTATACAGTTATACGGGCTAAAAGCACATTTAACATGGGAGCGTCCTATTTGGCAAAATAGCTTATTTAGCCCGTTTCAGTTGATAACGTGAAAGTGGGAGATGCTAACCTTCCATATTTTATTTTATTTTCTTGAGTCATTCTTCTCTTCCCTCCTCCTTTATCTGTTCATTTATCTGTTTGTATCATGCAGTATTTATTTTTATTATTATTTTGGTAATTTGTATTTTAATATTTATATTTTAAAATTTATCTTTTGAATTTTATATTTATATATTAAATTATTATATTAAAATTTTGACTTTTTTTAAAAAATATAACTTATCAGTTATGATTTACCAAACACATTATCAATTTATAAGTAAAATTGTCCAAACACCTAAATAATTTATAAGTAATTATTTACATATTATTTATACACACTTTTCCACTTTAAGTCATAAGTTACTTTTTTTTAAGAAACTTCAAACGGCTCCTGAGTGTGTATCGACGACAAAAAGTCTATTTGGAGGAATGCTACACGCATAGATTGAATTATTTACATAACATTTATATCAATATCTTACTATATGAAGGGGGTAAGTAAGATATGGATAGGTTACTTAAATTCACATAATAATGAAGGTAGTTTAGCTATCAATTCTTATATTTTCTTAGAAGAAGAACCGACGGGTTTATACACCGTCACGTTTAACCTCCATGCACTGCTGCTCCCTAACTACAACATCCTGTACCTTTCACTTTCATTAAATTATGGTTTTGCTTAAACGGTGCAATGTGTTCTTTTCTGGTCTTCGTACAACATTTATGTTTGTGCCTATATGATAAGGATATATGTTCTTTTACCATTTTGTCATAAAAATTATTATAAACCAAAATAAGAACGAAATAATCGAAATCGTGATATATCGTACACAGATATATTGATAGCGAGGACTTGGTTAGAATCTCCATTAACACATCGTTGTGTCTATCTAAGTCGTGTAGATATGCGTATATGTTACTAATATCACAATTTGTTAAACTATTTCATGTTGACATATGTTAATTAGTTTAATTTCTGATTTTTAGTCCACGCATATTTCTCTCTCTCTCTCTTTCTGCCACTTCAAACTTGAAGTGAACATTGGTGTACAAACATTTTAGATCGATCTGTATTATATTGCTTTATAAATTATAGCAGATTAATTAAACGAATGCAGGATTTCTAACGAATGAAACCGTTTCTTAGTAGTTTAATCAGTTGACTGTAAATTTATTTAGTACTGTGACCTATCTGGCTACCAGTTAAATAATCTACATTTTGATGATGTTGTAATTATTTAAATCTATAAGAAATGGAGCAGTCCGTTTGAGAAAACATATGGCGTGTTACCTATTGTCGCACATTTAAGATGATACACTGTACACGTACTATTATGCGACTTTATAATACTAGGTAAAAATCACGGGCACTTATTATTTGCTAGGTAAATTTCACGAGAAGCGCGCAAGTTTGTTGTTTAAGCTATGTAGATAAATAGGGTTTTTACCTTGCATTTCATGTGAATTTGCAATCCCATCTTTTGACCTACAAGCATTAAGCTGCAAGCTATCTCGCCCTATAAACAACGCACAACAACACAAGACACACACAGGTGTCCTTAAAAATCAATTGACTCGGTCGTATACTCGAATTTATGGTATATAATCACGTAGTATTGAGCCGCGAGCTAGTTGTAAGTTCATATTATTATGATATTGTTTGTTTTGAGTAAATTATTTTGAATTATTTTCAAAAAGCTTTGTACTGACAGAGTAGATAAATTGTTTTATATATCATATAATTTTCTATTATCTATTTTCAAAAAGCTTCGTAGTTGCTCGGTGACATATCCAAATTATAATTTTGCCCCTGGGTTTCTGCCTTAACCTTTTGCCAAGTTGCTATAAAGCCATATGGCCTATGGGGTCGTTTTTGTTAGTTAAAAATCTCTCTCTCTTCCTTTCACTAACAAAACACTGAGAGTGACACACGATATGATTAATACATCCATCCATCCACCGTATATATTATAAATTTATATAAAGATTTATAAGATAAATATAAATACAAGAAAAAGAAGAAACCACAGACTTGTTACAAACACATATCAACCACTACTCTTCTACTCCTGCATCACTAACAAAAGCTCATGTCTTCCTCTGCACCCTCCAATGGCCGTGCCCAAAAACTTGTTCCTTGTCATGATGCAGATCAATCTCCATTTTCCCCTCTTATTCCTCGGCCATCGTCTCGTCGAACACTTTCCCTTTCTTCTTCCCCATCCTTTTCGTCATCAAGTTCATCTCTAGCTTCATTTTCCCTAGACGAAAATATTGCTAATAATTCTCCTTTTAGCCCTACAACTCCTCTTCATACCGGCCAAGTTCCGTTTTCATGGGAACAAATCCCCGGAATTCCAAAAAACAAGCAACTCTCCAAGAAAAAATGCAATGACCCTTCACTTGATATAAGTCTACTCCCATTGCCTCCAGCCGGAAATCCAGTTCAAAAAAGCAAAAATGTCACTCCAAGAACTCAAAAAAAGCATGTTGCCACAACTTCTAGTTTCCGAAAAGACCCCTTTTTCGCAGCATTAGTAGAGTGTTCTAAAGGCAGTGATGGGCAAGGCAGCATTGGTAATTTCTGGAAAAGTTCGAGAATAACAAGAACTTTAAGTGATCGGTTAGGGCTTATCAGCATGTACACAAACTCTTGCAAAACCACTTGTGCAGTCTCCAAGTCTATGGTTTATCTTCCAAGATCATCACATGATATATACCATAACAATACTCGCGGTACCCGCTAAAGTTCAGTGCAGTCTCAAGTTTGTGAAGGATCATGATGCGTGATAAATATACGCCATCTCGTTTTTATATTTTCATGGACAGGTTCAAGCTCGTGACCTAACGGATAGCAAGTAATCGTCATACCATCGAAAGTTCACCAGGAGACTATTTTCTGGTGACAGGCAATAATCATACACATAGATAAGTGTTTACTTTTTCTTCTTTTTTTTTGCTGTAATTGTTTGAATTATGAGGCATGTCATAATTATTTTTAAATTATGTATGTATATTTTGTTTGGTTCGTGAGGACAAATCAAAATGTCCCCAACCTCTCTGTATAATCAAGAAATCCAAGATTGTGTATTCGACCACTAGGACCAATGTCAAATATGTTTTGTTATAATATTATCAAAATCTTTTAATAATATACGTGTGTCTTATTTTTAGACCACATCTTACAAACCATCTAGTTAAGTGTGTGATCCTTTCTGTATCCCATGTGTACATACACACACATACATATTCTCATGGTTGTATGAGTAATGTTTACAGAAGCCCATGTGCAAGGACGACATAGCTATTGGATCTCTTGTAATGTCTTAATTCTTTTTCTTTGTTACAATTATGAACAACCACATAATTTGTAAATTGACTTTTCTAAGATTGAGTAATTACTGCTGCTTAACTAATCACATATACTCTTGTTAATGCATCAAGTCGATTTTGGTAATCTCATATTAATTATAACGTGATATTGACGATTTGTCTGTGTCAATCTATTTCTCTCAGTGCGGTTGTGACTTTGTGAATAAACATTATATTGCATTTCTGAAATAATGTTGTCAGCAGTCAGCACCTATTTTAACATAGCGTACATCCGTGTTATCTTTAATATGATACGGTAAACTGCAGGGATGTAACTTAATTAGTTGTTACTGGATATCTCACTAATTTAAGTTACTCGATCGACAGAGCCAAGAAATGTGTTTAGCTAGCTATTCCTTTTGTGTCTACTGCATGATCAGCAGCACTCTAAATTTCAAAATCAAAACTAAATTTATTCAAATATTCATCTCGAGTTCTCGATTAAATATACACAGACTAGTACGGGTTGTTAGTCCAGGTAAATGATTTTAGCCATCTGCATCTCGTATCACTGTGATAATATATTAGGTGTCCAGCAAAAATATTCTCAGAGGTAAGGACAAATCGTATTCAAAAAATAATATTAGATCGGCCATGAAAGTCAGAGAAGGGAAAGAGCATATCTCTGTATCTTGCAGAACCTTCTGCCAGACACACACGACGCACATAGAGTTAAACATTTCCCATCTACCAAAATAATTTAGCTATTCCATAGGAGTATTTTATTATGCCACTGTTGTGGCATACTCCCTCCTTTCTACCAAATTAGTCTCATCAGATTTTTCAAAGATCAACTTAAATTAATAAGTTAAATATGTATTATAATTACTATTATTAAATCAAACCAAACCAAATTAACATATTTTGGTGGAGGGCAAGATGTACGCAGAACATGCCCGTATTCCGAAGAGTAGTGAGGTTATTTATGTGAAGACCATGACTTACTTAAAAACAAATAGATTGATAATAGACCTACAACATACAAACTAAGTAATAACTTTGAAGAAACGGAATTCGTAAAAAGCCGGGACCATACCTGAATCCATGATTAATGTATACACGGATGACGTACTTACAATGAGGTTAATATATACAAATGCTCTATTTAAATATATATTTATATGCACAGAACATCCATACATACAAATAAATACTGAAGAAACTCTACAACCTAATATGATACAGCTTCAACTACTCTGATTCACCGTCTCCAAGCAACTCTATTTGAAATGCTTTCAACCGTTCGAACAGGTGGATCTCCGAACATGACCATACCAACCTAAACTATCCTCCCCTATTTTCTTCTTACAAATGGTCTCAACACTCCATGTTTGTCTAAAAATATCATTTGGTATAATAATAATAATAATAATAATATTATTATTTTTATTTTTATTATATTCTAAAATATATTTTAAAATTTTGATTAATAAAAAATATTTTTAAATTTATAAAATAAGTTTTTATTATTAGTTAAATTTAGATCAGTTTTACCTTTGAAAGTCAACTATTTTAATAGGACGGAAAAGTATTGTTTATAAAAAGTAATTGTTTTAATGCTTGTACTATGATTCTAAAATCACCGATTTTATTGATTTAATTGTTATAAGGTGCTTTTTCAATTCGATTTTTAAATATTATTATATTTTTCAAAATATATAATCACTATAATGTCTATACCTAGTTTCACGTCTTTAAAAAAACTGGTTTATACATGTAAATTTACTTGGTCTTTTCACAAAAAAAAAAACAATAAATTCTTTCCGTACTTAATTCATAATTTATATATCAGAGTGTTGTCGGGGTCCATATATTCCCATATAGTTTAGACATTATTCTAAAAATCACATTCTAGGGTTACGCACGCGTAAGCATGTTTGATTAATTAGGAAATCTGAAGTTCGAAGTTTCCTTACTTTTTCTTAGTGATTCAAATTATTACTACAAAGAAGATGCCCATGTTTTATGTTAGGGGTCTTGCAAAAGTTTCCTCTTTTTCGAGCTTTATTTTGTGAATAGTGTTTTCTAAAATGACATACGACTGTTTTAGTGGACATACTGTTTCTTCTTTTTCAAATATGGTAGCACCACAAGTGCAGAAAGAAACTATGAGATGATGGAAATTCAAGGTCCACCGCCAACACTTTAATTATAACCTAGCTGTTAAATATCTTTGGGATAATGGAGAATCTCTTACTTAAATTAAGAGTTCAAAATCATACAAATATTATACATGTTCAAGTGTATATACGTAATTGAGTTCAGTTTAATACAATTTTCAAGTGTTCATTTTAAATCCTTAATATTATTGAATTACTGATTTATAGGTTATAGGTCTTTTTTTTACAAAAAATCATGATTTATTGAATTATCGATTTGCTTGCGTGCCCAAATTATTAATTCATGCAATGGATTTTTCTGAGAAGTGGCCTTACTTTGCCTTAATGATGCAAATATTCGTATATATAATGTACTGTACTTTTTTGGAAATTATTTGTATATATGTCTCAGAGTTTTTGTCATTAAAAATAAAATTATTCATGTACGGACATAATGATTAACTTGGACGGAACAAAACCACTGAGACTGGGAGAAAATTTTAAACCATTTGTGTTTTCTTTTTCTTTTGCGGGCAACATCTTGATACTTTCATAGTTTCATATATATACAAGTAATACTCCCTCTGGGACCCATCAGGTTCTTTACGTTGGGAACCGTGCACTCGACACTCATTTTAAGGTTCTTATAAAATATACTTACATAATTTATTTTTAAAATTTTTTTTTTGAATAAAAGTTAAACTATTATATTTTTATATAGAAAAAAAATTTATAGAACTATACTTTTTATAAGCCTTAAAATGCGTATCAAGTCCTCCCTCCCCCAGCGTAAAGAACCTGCCGCGACGGAGGGTGTAATGAGTTCCTTACCAGCAAAGAGAATATTATATATCTGGCTAGTGGTTAGGTACAAGAAGATATTATACTATGTTAATGAGAAAAGGCATATTATTATATTAAGTTATATGTATTACCTTTTATGTACAAAATCAATTTAATAAAACCGCCACCTTTCGAGAAAATATTAGTTTAGCTCGAAAATGTACAAACAATAAAACATAAAGGAAAAAGTCATTTCCATTCTCTGACTTTTTGATTTACTAATGGAATTACTTAGGCCCCATTTGGCAAAATAGCTTTTAACTTATAAGCAATTTTTTTTTAAAAAAAAATTATATTTTTTAAAATAATTTCAAAATTTCATATTTATTATAAGAATTGAAAATCAAATCTTATTTTTAAAATAAAAAATAAGTTACTTATTTTCAGAAAAAATACTTATACACGTACTTTTTCTGAAAATAAGTAACTTATTCTCACAGAAATAAGATTTGTCAAACGGGACCTTAGTCCAGAGCAGGTCCATTTATCGCAGGGCTGTCAATGGATCGGATTTAGATCGGATCAGCCTTGATTCATATCCTGATCCATTTCATTTTACCGGATTCGGATCCGGATCGGATTTAGTCGAATTTTTCACGGCCTGATCCATATCCGGATCCGCTGGATCACGAATTTTCGGATCGGAGCTCCGATTCGTTTATATTTATATTTTTTTACTTTTGTTTACCACTATCCTCCGATCCGTTTATATTTATATTTTTTACTTTTGTTTACCACTGTCCCTAATGTTTAATTTCGGAAAAGACAATGAAATATATTTATTCTTATTAACACTCTTTATTGATCTTTATAAAATGTGCATTTATGTAAACGAGCACAAAATATCAAATGCACAATGATATACTGTTATTTGTCAATATTAGCCACATCTAAGAAAAATAATAGTTAAACGATATGTAAATCGCCTTTCAATTTTATTTCCGTCAAGTTCAATCTTATGTATTACTCCCTCCGTCCCATAATAGTAGTTTCTTTTGAAAGAAATTTTTTTCCCATAATACATGTCCATTTTTCCTTTTCAATACAAATATAATGACATTATTCCAAAATTAGCCTTCTTGAAAGTTGTATAACATTTAATAAGGGTTGAGTAAGGGTCTACATTCATTCATTTATTAGGGGTATGAGTGGAAAAACATTATCAAATTAATAATTTCTTAATATGCGTAATTTTTCCAAAAATGACTTGTATTATGGGACGGAGGGAGTATTATATATAGTATATTCATTCAAATAATTAAGTATTTTATGATTATATATTTATATATGAATATAAAAATATAAATATGAATATATAATCGGATCGGATTATTAACGGATCGGATCGTATAAAATCCATATCCTATACTTATTTGATGAAATTTTTTCCGGATCGGATTTTTCTCAGATTGGATTTATTTTTAAGTGATCCATATCTGCTCCATTAGCCTCCGAATCAGACCGGATATCTGATCCATTGACAACCTTAATTGATCGTACTGAAATAAGAGTTATTGTTATAAGTGTTATTGTTATAATACAGTATCTAAGCAAAACAAATCAATTTTAATAGAATGATAGATTAAATGTATATTAATAAAATATTATATTTAGTGAAAAATATAAAAACAAGTATAGATTATCGTGCTATAATTGTCATAGCATGCAAATGATAAATGAATTAATGATAAAAATAGTTGTCTATTTTAAAATTAGATAATTGAAATATATTTTAATTAAATATATTTGATGTATTTTACATTTAATTATTAAAACATGATCTTTATTTTAACATCAAAATTTACTTTTCAATTTTAAATTATAACAATAATTATAACTTATATATATACATATAATAGTATTATCATTGGACTTTTTTTTTCTTTTTTGCCTAGATCACCATTGGACTTCTCTCACATACTTCTTATGCTTGTTAGCTATGTGCTCAATTGCAAAGAACTGATTTAATAAATCATAAGTTTCTTTTTCTTTCTTGGTCAATGGCATTTCTATCTATAAGAATAAGCCCGGTTTATTTATTCCAATTTCAGTGGAATGATCTTTTTTAAAGTACAATCCGAGACTTCAAATTGAACTTGCCTTATCTTCCCCAAAATTTATGATTCAATTTTCCTTCGACGTTTAAATTATTCAGAAAAGACACATCTCGGTCGAAGAGTGGTGCGTGGCGGAAACTAGAAGATTTGCTCGTTAGAGTCAATAGTTGACTAAAAACAAACATTCGACTGTGAGAAATAAAAATGTACAAAAATTTTGAACTAGAAAAAATAATAACAATATATATATATATATATATATATATATAATTTGATAAGATTGGTTTGTTACACAAAATAAGGGAGTTTGGTAAATTTTTCTTATATGATTTACTAACTAGGGGTAATTGCAGTGTAGGTGGTGCTGTTTTTTTTCAATCCGCAAATTAACACGCACATGAGATCTGATTAAATTTTCAAACCGCATCCACACCACGTAACTCAAAAACCGCATAAATCACATCACGAAAATGCAGTATGGTGTGATGCGGTTTGTGCAGTTTATATATTTTAAAAAAATTAATCCTTACATATAAATATAATAAAAATTTAGCTAATATGGAGGCTAAAAATAATATATCTTTGATCAAATATTAAAATATATCGGTAATTTATAATATTTAAACTACCATTTATAACATAAAATTATATTAAACAATAAATGAACTTATAATATAATATTATATATATATATATATATATATACATATATATATATATATATAAAGCATTACGGTGCGATGCGGTTGAACCACAACGTTAAAGTGTCAAATCGCAATCCACACCGTACCACGCGATTTATCAAAAATTCAAACCGCAGCTCCATTACAAGCAACAAAGCATTTTACGGTGCGGTGTGAGCCGGTGCAGACGGTTTATGCGGCTTGTGCGGTTTGATGAACACCACTATATAAAGTGTATAACTCTAATTATTAAATAAAAATATAAAATTCTCATAAATTTAAGTACTTATATAAACAAGCAAAAATTAATTTATACCAATACTCTGATGAAAGTTGTTGCTTTACATTTTCATTTATTTGTACCGACAATTTTTCGTGCATACTCTCTTATGACAATTTTTGAGTTAAGTGTTTACCTGTCGTGTTGATATTAATT
>PHNY01299220.1:2411-20858 GCA_003724115.2 Anethum foeniculum
AGGGTCCAACTCCAGCTTCATACGCAATAAGCAGAAAGATGAGTTAAAAAATCTCCCCCCACTACAGTCTACAGCTGAACAAAAAAGACTATACACACAAAAATCTGTATCTATACATAACACCTATACACACTATAATCTGTATCTATACACACATCCAAAACAATGAAGATCCCCGAAGAAATCACCAGCGATTTCATTTCACATCGCAAAACTCACAGTTTCACATCGAATTGGACGATCGCGAGCGGCTCGTTCGACGACTCACTGAGTTTCGAGTCGTCCGAGTCACCGATCGTTGCGAATGGCGTCGATTTCGTTAAGAAACCTCCTCTTCTTCTCATACCTGCAGAATCGGACTCTTCGCCCTGCGAAATCACTCGTATGCTTCTCAATTTGTAGTTTATTCACTTCAATTTTGTGATATTTATGTGTAATTTTGATGTTTTTAGGTTTAGTTGTGGTTTATATGTGTATATATGTGTTATTTTGATTTTTTAGTTTTTAATTGTTCTTGTTATTAGAATTTGTAGTTTATTAGTTTAATTCACTTTAGTTTTGTGATATATATGTGTATTAATGTGTAATTTGGATGTTTTAGGTTTGGGTACGGTATAGATGTGTGTCGATGAGTATTTTTTTTTTTTTAAAAAAAGTTGTGAGCTTGTGTTGTTTTAATTGTATTTTTAGGTTTATTTTATTTATATGTTGATTAGATTATGTCGTGTGGAGGAAATATTGGTGTTATTGTCGTATGAAATGAGGTTAGCTACTTTGTTTTGATATCTGTGAGTACTTTTACAAAATAAAATTATACATGAAGGAATTTGATTTTAGATGGTAATCGAAGTTTAGGTAAATAATGATATTATATTAGGATTTTGGTGAATGGACTGCGAAATTTGTGTAGCTCGATGAAATTTTTATATTGTGCAAGTGAGAGAAAAGTGTATCGAATATTGGATAGTTGAAGCTATTGTGGAGTGTGGAGAATTTACATGAGTTTTTTAAATGTTGAAACATATTTATGTGGTAGATAAAAAAATGTTCTAGTTAATTAAGTTATGATACTAAATTGACATGGACCATTCTGTGATAGTTGGGTGAAATTAAGAGTTTGTCGTAGCTTATGCAAGTCAGGTTAGTATATGTGCGATGAATCGTATTAGGAAGCTTATGCAACATTATTAAATTAAATGATCAAGTTAGCTCTTATTTCTTTGAGCCTATATCTATTTTTATAAAATAACTTCAATTTTTTCCATTCTTCCTTTCATTCGGTCAGAACAGAAAAATTGTCTTTCAGTTTGAAGTTTGAGCCTAAGCTTTATTCATCTTATTTTTTCAGTTTTTCTATTTATATTCTTGTTCTCTCATCTGATGAATACTAATGGGCAAATGAAGTGAAGCACAAAACAACCCTAATGGGCAAATGAATATGCCCAAAACACATTTTATTTTGGATGATTTTTTCTATTTAGATATAATGATTTTGGATGTGACAGTGCAAAGTCTTGATGTTTTTTCATTTTTATGTTCTTGAGTGAGCATGGTATTACATTTCTTTTGTTGCTACATAATATATTTGTAATTTTTACTATCTTTTTGTAGTGACTTGTGCAAAAGCACGAGATTAGACAAGTTTATGTGCGAAGTACAGCACATGTTTATGAGATATACACACAAAAATCTGTATCTATACATATACCTATATATACATCATTTCATTACTTGATAAAACAATAAAAATTCCTGAAGAAATCACCAGCTATTTCATTTCACATCGTAAAAGTCACAGTTTCACATCGAATTGGACGATCGCGAGCGGCTCATTTGACGACTCACTGACTTTCGAGTCGTCCGAGTCACCGATTGATGCGAATGGCGTCGATTTCATTAAGAAACCTCCTCTTGTACTCAAACCCTTAGAATCGGACTCTTCACCTTGCAAAATCACTCGTATGCTTCTCAATTTGTAGTTTATTCACTTTAGTTTTGTGATATTTATGTGTAATTTTGATGTGGTGTATATGTATGTATATGTGTTATTTTGATTTTTTAGGTTTTAATTCGTGTTGTTATTTTAATTTGTTGTTTCTTAGTTTAATTCTCTTTAATTTTGTGATATATGTGTGTATTAATGTGTAATTTGGATGTTTTAGGTTTACGTATGGTATAGATGTGTGTCTATGCGTAATTTTGTTTTTAGTTTTTGGTGTCTGTGTAATTTTGTTTTGTAAGCTCGTGTTATTTAAAGTGTATTTTTAGGTTTATTTTATTTACATGTTGATTGAATTATTTCATGTGGAGGATATATTGGTGTTATGTTGTATGAAATGAGGTTAGCTACTTTGTTTTGATATCTGTGTGTATGTTTACAAAATAAAATTATACATGAAGGAATTATGATTTAAGATGGTAATCGAAGTTTATGTGAATAATAAAGAATATTAAGATTTTGGTGAATGGACTGCAAAAGTTGTGTAGCTCGATGATGGTATTTTTAAGAGTGCAAGTGAGGGAAAAGGTACCGAATGTAGTTATATTGGATAATTGAAGCGTATTGTGGAGTGTGGGGAATTACCTGAGTTGTATAAGTGTTGAAACATATTACGTGTTAGATAAGAAAATGTTCTAGTTAACTAAGATATGATACTAAATTAACATGGACAATTCTGTTCTTTCTACAAGACCGTGTTTATGTGATTGTTGGGTGAAATTAAGAATTTGTTGTAGCTTATGCAAGTCCGTTTGGACGTGCAATGAATCGTATTAAAAAGCTTATGCAGCATTATTAAATTAAATGATTAAGTTAGCTCTTATTTCTACGAGTTATGTCTAATTGTGTAAAATAACTTCAATTTTCTCTGTTCTTCTCTATCTTTCCATCCTTCGGGTTGGTTAGAACCCCAAGGACCTCAACATTTGGGTTTCAGTTTGAAGTTTGAGCCTAAGCTTTTTTCATCTTATTTTTTCAGTTTTCCTATTTATGTTCTTGTTCTCTAATCTGATGAATACTAATGGGCAAATGAAGTGAAGACCAAAACAGCCCTAATGGACTAATGAATATAAGCCCAAAACAAGTCGGCTGAAACAAAGTCTTTAACAATTTTTTATATATGTTATCTAATATCTAATGGCTAGAGTCAGTAGTCAGCACACTAAAATTCCTTTCATAAGCTTACCTGATCCAGCAACAAATAAATTGGCAGTGATCTCAGCAAATATTAGTTACAGATTAATTATCTCATGCTAATAGGTGCAATCATCAATGCACCATTAGTTCATTGATAACTTCTACTGAACTGTACTTTTAGTTACTGAATGATCCATGTAAGACCTGTTCAGGAAGGCCGAACCTTAATTTTTGTGGCACGACCAATATTTCTTGTAGGCTGTAACAAATGACCAATGGCTTGTAGTCTAATTGTGCAGAAACAAACTTGATCTAGTAAATGGTAAATAGTTTTGGAACAATATTTTTTTAAGTATAGATAATAAATATGTTAAGATTAAATGTTAATTCATGATTTTCTTGAACAGATGTGATAATGTATGCAGATCAGTATACAATAAAGTAGTATTTTTGTGCGATATTTAGAAGCACTCACTATTTAGAACCAACATCCAATTGTCAATTTAATATCTTTGATTTCGCTCAAACGTGATATCTGTAATATTTCATGTAAGATCAATACCAATTAATGTAAATAGATAATTTAACTTAAAATAAAAGCATAGAGAAAGATAGTAGATCTATGGAATGAAATAAAATGGAGGACATCAGTTCCTATGTCTAGAGTGAACTACTGCACTGACTATAAATATTTGATATAAATCGCGGGTATTTCTAATTCATATTTGATATAAATCGACGGAACACTGGACTCACCCCAATTTTCCCTCGAGCACTTGTGACCTTACTTATCTTGCAAGAGTACATATTTATGGTACTATATCTTTCTAAATAATATAAATGATAAGATGCTTTTTTAAATTTTGCTTAATTATAAATAATCGTATACTCCCTCCCTCCATTTTGAAAATTTCACCCATATTAAGGAAATTCAAACATTATTGTTCTCTCCCAGTTTTACCCATTAATATTGCATTATGTAATATGTATGTGAACATAGTCTTAACATTGGAACTAGCAAAAGAAAGGGTTAATATTGAAAATTTGTTAAAAAGTTGTATTGAATGAAGAGATGGACAAATTGAAGACAACTTTTTTCAGAATGGACTACTAAAAGGGGGAGGAAGTATTTATCTGAACACTCTCAATTCATCCTATTTCATCATATCGGGGATGTGATATGGTTCCGAAGGATGAACCGGATATGTCAACTAATATTTGACCTTATTGTCATGTTAAGGTCACAACAGTCTTTTATTTTTTCACCTTTCTAGTGCATTTTGTTTTATCCATAATATTGTATTATTACTTGTATATATAAAATATCAATAATTCATATAAATTATTGATATTTTATAAATACAGGTAATAATACAATAATACCTAACAGGAAAATTTACATTCTAATTCCAACACAAAATTTCAAATTATCAAAGTCTACTTGTATTCAACATATGTATATATATATATATATATATATATATATTCAAAATCACTGTTTTGTTTAACTATAAAGAACTAGTATTATTTTAGGTGAAGATAATTTGTTAGAAATGTTTCATACATTCAAAACAAAATAATTGAAGTAAATATAATGATTTTGGATGTGAGAGTGCAAAGTATTTATGTTTTTTCATTTTTAAGTTCTTGAGTGAGCATGGTATCACATATCTTCTGAGGCTACCAAATATATCTGTAATTTTTACCATCTTTTTGTAGTGACTTTTATGCAAAAGCACGATATTAGGCAAGTTTATGTGCGTGGTACAGCACGTGTCTATGAGATATACTACAAATCTGATGCACACAGTAGCAACGAATATCTGTGCACCGTTCGTTGCAGTATTGCTGCTAGAGAGGATGATAAACTTCATGAGAGCAACCATGTAGAAGATGCTATTGAACCAACGAAAGAGCCTGACAGAGATTACAATGAAAAGAAATCTCCCAGTAGCGCCACTGAAGATGACTGGGTTGAGGTGAAAAATCCTGAGTCACATGTAGAAGTTATCAACTCCTTGCGAGAAGATACTATTGGTGATGAAAGAAGGCCCCAGGTACAGCAATTTACTCTTAATGCTTATCTGTCAGTTTAAGCCCCTGCTGTCCTTGTTCACTAAACAAGTGTACTGAACCTTTTTTTGAACTGTCATGCTTGTCTACTAGTATTTTTAGTCAGTTTGGACTCAAAGACGCTCTAATTGCATCATGCTCTTTCTGATGGAACTCCTATAAGAAATTATTGTTGTAGATATATTGTAGGATCATAAGTGGATAACTAAACATGATTATTAAGAGTATAGGATACGTTTTTTGATTAGTGTATCATCTCTAAGGGGTCAGAAGTATAGGCAAGTTAATCAAAAGCAGGACATAAATACCCGTCTTGGATATGTGTTGCTCTTGATCTTTGTACTGGAGTCTAGTTTGAGTCTGCATGGCTCTCCTACTAAACTTATCTTTAATGTTGTGTTTGGATTAAATGGAATGAGGTTGGAACAGAATATAAAAAATAGAAGGATTAATCAAGTGAAAATGGAAAAATAAGGACAGGATGTATAATTTATATGATGAGTTTTGTAAAGAATATGAGCAGGATAATGGGAATGAGTACTCATTTGAAAATTGGTAACATTGGACATAAGTTAATCTGTGAATGGAATGGATGAATGATTTTCAGGAACTCTGTTTGTAGTTTTGGTTTATAAATGTTTTTTTTTTTTTTGGTATAGAAATGCTGTAAAGTTAGCTTACAAGTAACAAAAAAAGCTAGATTGGTATAGTGAACAAAGAGATAGAGGGAGTTTAGAGAGATAGAGCAGAGAAACTGTGAGAGATAGAGATTAGATAGGGGGACAGAGATGGATTGTAGAAGAAGAAACACTGAGCGTGATACAACTCATAATAGAAATCAGCATAATAGAAATCAACATTATAGAAAGTATACAACTTCACTTCTATTTGTAGAATATAGACCTCATAGTATTAATCATCCTGAAAAAGACTAGACTACCCGACTTCTGTTACTACTAATACTACTATAGAAATACTAATAGCCTTTTCCTGACGATGATACAAAAATATCAATTTCGTACTTTAAACATCATCCGGTTCACACTTCATTCCTTCCATTGAACTTAACACAGCGTAAGAGATTAACATCTTAAAATGTGATGTTACGTGTATGTGAGTGTGACACATTGATATTCAAGTCCACTATTTTTTTTTTCAACTACAAAATTGTTCGAGTCTCGGTCTTGAAATTCAGATGTTCCATAATGTATTTCTTGAAAGTAAATGGATTATATTGGAAAGAACATGAGTATTGCAAATGTTTGAAATTCCTTGGGCTAGATAGCAAATTATGTATGGTACAGCTGGTTAGCAGCTATTGTGGAATTCTCTCCTTATTTCAATGCTCTACTCTACTTGGACGTTGTTGGAGTTCTTTTAAGTCTGATATGTCCTTGTAGTCCTTTTATGACTCCGGATTATACTTTGTGTTTTTGTTATTTTAATTTAATTTTCCCCTTTGAATGGTGACACCTTACAACTGTGTGGCCTGTGTATTTTGACCATTGGCGAATTAACATAATTTTATTGCTTTTATTAGTTACTACCTCTGCCCCACATCCCAGTTTTCCAGTTTTTCACACTGTTATCCAACAATTTTCAGCCTATAAAGTTGTCATGACCTGAAACTTATTTTATTTGTGGAAAATATATTTTTAAGCTATATGCCAATATCTACTTTATTTATTGACTGTAAAAAATCTGGAATTTCTACTTTTTTCCTAACAAAACAAAGCAATTACTGATATCGTTCTCTATATTATTCGTCCGGGCTTCGTATTATCTTGCCATGATCAGTTCTGCTCAGTGGGAGGAGTCCTATCCATTACAGTCAGATCAGATCTAATGAAATATTCTCTGCTACGAGTAGTTGAAAACTGAAGATTGTTTTTTCAATGATGAATGAAACATGTTTTTTTTTTTTTTTTTTTTTTTTCTGTTCCGTGTATTGTGTCCAGTCCGTGAAAAGCTTGCAAGTTTAATTGTTTGTCATTATTAATATTTGCCCCATCTACTTTATTTTGAACTTATTACATGCAAATATTATTGGTAAGAATTAAGAACTAGCACGAGTCTTTTCTGCTTATTTATCTATTTAGTTATGTAGCCCAAAGTAAGTGGCCATTATCTGACTGTATAGAAATTGTTTGCAATTTTTATGTAAGTACATTGGGATGCTTCTTGACATTGCAAATAGGGAAAAGAAATGTTGTTACACATTTCGTACTTCTTGAATCAATTATCTAATTCCCTTTTTTTAATGTGGTAGCTCATATATTACTTGCCAGTTAAATTTTTAGTTAATATTATGATGATGATGGAAAATGTAGTTTTAGCAAGCAAAAAAGATGTTTGAGTGGCACTGCGGCAAGGAAGTTAAATAAACTGGAGTTAATGTAGGAGGCTAAAGCAGAGATAGAAAATAGTGATATATTCACAGATGCACGTACATATAAATATGCTGATTGGTGAAAAATCTCTGCAGGACTTCTACGAGGCTACAGCAGAGATTTCTGATGGAGAGCCTTCTGTTACCCTCATTCTACGTTTGCTATCACTTGAAAACAAAGGACATGTATATGTTGATGAAGTTTATGTGTACGCTGATGCTGTGGAAACCACTAATTTAGAAAACCATGCAGCTCAGAATCTTCAAGGTGGAACCTCAGCTGGAAGTTCTCTTATGACTATGTTTCTCCCTACCCTTTTACAGTTGACGAGGTCCAATGTTGGCCAATCACAGGACAGACTCATTTCTAATAAATTGGTCGAAGAAGAGAGTGCTGATAAAGGAACGAGAAATAATGAGTCAACAAGTAATTTAAATGAGCATGATAAAACATCCGAAGTTCCAGACAAGCAAAATATTAAGTTCCAAGAAGTTAAAGAGGTTCCAGCCCAAGCAACTCCCCAGTTCCACAAGTCGGCACCAATTTTAGGGAATGCGGGACAATATCCTTCTGTTGTGGAATCTAATAATTACGTTGGAAGAGTTATGGAACAACTAATTTCTCGGATGAGCAGAATTGAAGATATCTGTTTAAGGTTTGAAGAGAAGATGGTTCGCCCCATAAGTAGCATGGAGGAAAGGCTTCAGCGAGTAGAGGACCAGTTAGAATTAATTGTGAAGAATACCCAGACTTCTGAACCTCCTTCCTGCACAAGATTTTCCGCTCCTGCATTTTCGTCTCTCGACTCTGCCTCCAGCTCCTACTATAATGATGGTTGTGCTAATCCTCCTTATGTACAGTCAGAAGTGGAGAATCACGAGCCCCACTTAGATGATAATATATCCAAGTCATATGAAGAAAATTTGAAGTCACAAAGGATTCCTCAGTTTATCCCTAGTTATGTGGTTACAGCCCCAGAGTTCTCATGTGATGAGGATGATGAACAGAACGATGTTGTGGAACCACTGAAGGATTCTCCTAGCGGAAAAGCAAAGAAGCCCATGTCAATTGATGATGCATTGGCTGCGGCACTTGCTGGTTTTTCGTCCCTGACAATCAATGAACCTTCAAGACCTTCAGATGGAGTTACTAAAGTTACTAACGAGGAAAATGACACAGATGAGGATTTAAATTGCACTTTATATTCCGTGGATAAAGCTTTTGAGCTTACAAATGAAGAAACTGCTGGTGAAGAGCATTTGAAACATACACAGGGCCTCAAATTCACAGCTCCTGATTTTGCGAGTGAAGATACTAGCTATGATGAAAAAGTATTGACACCTAGAATCGACGATGTAAACCTTGTACATCCTTCCGGAACTTTTGCAACTGATGGAGGTGAAAATACACTTGATATTGCTTCAGCACCCTGCAATAGTTCTGCTCTGGAGAAGGAAGAAACAATAATAGTTGATAAAGATAATGTATCTGAGCATTCCCGTAAAGGTCATAGTGATGCGGATTCTTTGGATGGTGCTAATAACTGTCTATCAGTTCGAGCAAAAGATGACTACTTGCCTACAGGAGAAACCAGCACGGGGGAATCCAGCAGTAGCAAAGATAAACTGTCGATATTGGACAGATTCGAAATTGTAAAACAGTTGCTTGCAAAGACCAAAGATGGTGTTGGCACTGCAGATAAAATTTCAGGTCCAATTTCTAAATGTGCTGAGAGAGGCTCTAGTAATGACATTTCATCATTTGGAGCGAAGGATGACCACCGGGCTTCGGGAGAAACCAGCATGCAGGAATCGAGCAGTACCAAAGACAAATTATTGATGTTGGACAGATTCGAAGTTTTGAAACAGTTGCTTGCAAAGACCATGGATGGTGTTGGCACTGCAGAGGAAATTTCAGGTCCAATATCTATATATGATGAGAGAGGCTCTGGTAATGACGTTTCATCTTTGCTGGATTTTGGAACTTCTATCCTCGAGGTTAAATTTACTTCGGAGGAAAACACCAGTTCCGTTTTGTCTCTAGAAGACCTGTTGGCTGACCCTGAAGTTGATTCTCAAATTTCTACTGCCCAGAGAAGCCAGGACAGTGAGATAACTACAAAGGAAATTGATTTGAGTTCTGTAATGAATGATGAAAATATGATGACTCCAGAAAGCAACACTTTTCCTTTGGTTGATTTGGAAAGTTATGATGCACCTGTATCGTCAGAAAATGCCGTCGGACTCGAGGTACCCTTTGGCAATAAGGATCATGAAGTATTTTCAAGTCTTATCTAAGGCCTGTGCAGGGGATTGACAGTCGATTGTAAATATAACATAAGGCAGGTATTATTAATTAAATCTTTTGTTGTCTGACCGAAGAAACAGAGTTTGCTTTGATGGTATTGTGATATTTACATGTTTAGCTCATGTATTTCATCATTGAATGTCCCTAATATCAAATTAAGTTTTTCGGAAAGTCATGTTAACAGCAACCAGTGCTGATGTATAGTGTGGCTGATCTTGGCTTGGGTGTCGTCTAATTCTCGGATTTTGTGAAGAATAAGTCTCTATATGTATATATTAGATATTGCTACTTGTTGCTTTTCTTTATATGAATAAATACTTGTAGTTGTAGAAACAGCAGGCGTAAATTGGCTTCTGGGCAACTGTAGTTTCAACTCTGTCGTTTAGACTTGTTCGGAATCACCTGCTACCTGCTGCTGATATCTTTAGTATTTAGGCTAAATTGTCCACTCCTGCACATAAACTTGCAGTTTATCCCCAACAGTACAGTGAAAAATAGATTTTAGCATGAATGGTCCTGCTGTAGTCTATAAGACCGTCTACTAACAGGACAGTACACCGACAATGTGTACATACATAAAAATATGGTTGTGGTGCGTAAAAGGGAACGTCAGCATTGTCTAATTACAAGGTGTGGAAAAGAATGACTACCGGGATGAATAATTGTAATTAATCACTTTTTGACCATATTATCTCTTTTATCAGAAGTGGTAGTAGTAGGCTTGTGGGTCAATTTGTTATCACGTGCGAATACTTTGCGAATTCTTTTAGTTTAGAATTTTAATTATTGTAGAATATAAATTGAGATGTGTCGAGATGAAAGCACTATTAAGAGAAGAAACATTAAAATTGATCATGTGTTGGTGAATAGTGGAGGCAATGCAATCCACAGATGATCAGATATTACTCATGACCAAATGTCCCGCCACCCAGAAGAATATCAATTAAAGGATTGGCCAAGAACCTGCACTCCTGTTAGGCCTCCCCAACCATAACAAGATACAAACCATATATTTGAATCCTTTATTAACAATGTTTGTTTATATGTTTTCCCGGGACATATTTACATCTATCTGTCTCGTATATGAAAATGCAATTTCAGAATTGTTAAAGGTAACCCGGTAAGCGCGAAAATTTATAAATTTAACTTATTTTTCATTGATTCCTTTTCTTAAATAGTGGTGAAATATCTGCATACACAAAAATTACATTAATTAAATAACCCAAATTTATAAATTTTTATATTTATTCTGCGCACTTACAAGAAAAAACGTTTCACATTTAAGCTTCTCGAAACTTACTTTTAAACTATGTAATTATGCTGGTATTTAATTTGGATATGGTCAACGGACCCTACAAACATGATGATTAGAAGAAAGATAAAGGACTTTTAATAAAAATTAAATACAACTTTTGTACAATTATGTAGGTACATAATAATGAAATGGGGATCTAGGATCTCCCCACTTGAGATTGAAAGAGAGATTATGTCTTTTCCTAGTTGATTAAAGTGGAAGTGAATCATCACATAAGATATAATTGTATATGTACACATTGTTAAAGGTGTTGTGATTAAGATATTTAAAGAAGTTCCCCACTTGTGGTAGACTCTAATGATTGGTCCACTTGCCAACTTTGTCTTGAAGCAACGATCTCATGGACCGCCACATATTTCTGCACAAACAGGCACCAATAAACAGTCATTATTCAGCACTTGTTGTGTACCAAATAACAAATCATTATTCCCTTCTTACTTTTCTCAAACTCCAGTGTTATCACATCCTCCAATAATTCATCAACCAACATGTTCACCTCATACAAAATATCTAAGATTTTATTTCATTCACACCAAAAAAATTAGATTTTATTTCATGTTACTATGTTTAAATGAATATACCTCCATTTTCTTGATCAATTCTTGGGGTGTATTGGCTGAGAGCACAATATTCCTTGCTGAATCATCTATAAAACCATCTTCTACTCCTTTGTCAAACAAGGCAAGCAGGCTATCATAATATCCATCTACATTTAGCAACCCCACCTATATATAAATTATGCTAATTGGTCAGTTTAATCTAACATGAAAAGAACTGACAGTTAATTAGTTCTACTTATACACATAAACATGACTATTTTATATATCTAAAAATGATATTAGGTAAAAACATCTAAAAACAAAAAAAAAAAAAGGAGGCCTATTCTTACTGGTTTTTCATGGATTCCTAGTTGAGACCATGTAATCACCTCCAACAATTCTTCCATGGTTCCATATCCTCCTAAAACAATATTTCATTATTCAGTGTTGTTTCAGTTATATGTGCAATCACATGTATAATCGTTTGTCAGGGATCAGACCCGATTTTGGACCCATATACGTGCACGTATATGCATTATTTTGTGAAAGGAAGAGTATTGAATCCCTAAGTTGCACATAGGAAGAAAGTACCAGGAAGTGCTATGAAAGCATCAGCATGTTTTGACATCTCAGACTTTCTTTGATGCATATCTGCAACTACCTTAACATCTCCAATAGTTTTTCCTGATATCTGCACAACAATTAGTGCATTAGACTTAAATTTCTTCTATATTATTGATTTGTAATTTTTTGTAATTTAATCTTGACATTATTTAAGGTAAAAATAAAAAGATGTACCTCATCTGCCACTAGAGCTTTAGGTATCACTCTATACATAGGAAAAGTATCAGAAATAATGTAAAACTTTCTAATCTGTACTCTTCATTGATATATTATAAAAGTTGTTTCTGTACATGAAATACAATAACAACAATAACATGTTTGTTGTGTAATTACATACCCAAGGACATGGCAGCCACCGCCATAAACAGTTTCAGAAATTAATCCCATCAAGCCAATGCTTCCTCCACCATAAACCAAATTAATCTTCTCCTCAACCTGTTTTTTTTATAACAAATTATATCTGTTTCTTAACATGCATGACTTCTATATGCTCGATTTCAAGAACTTTATCGCACGCTCTAGGAAAACAGCCAAAACATACCTAGTTTCATGATATACAAGAACCTAGTGAATCTGTACTTATGATATCATGCTTGTGTGTGCAATAAGAATACAATTACCATGAGTTTACCAAGTTGCAGAGCAGCATGAGTAAATGAAGGATTATAACCAGCTCTACTCCCACAAAATACACAAATACTTTTAAACTTTCTTAATGTTATCTTCTTTTCATGGCATGTAGATGTCTCAGCTTCATCTCCTTCCATTTTTATGGAGGACTAGGGAGACACGGATATAGATTTGAGAGCGAGAGAGAGTGAAAAGAAAAGGCTGAGATAAAAGGGCCTAGATTAAAAGTAGTGTCTGTGACACTGTGAGAGATAAAAAACATGTAGCTTCGTTTTATCCCCAAGACCCTAAATAATCCCTTCTGTCTATTGTAAAAGCAAAGGCAATACAACTTTAAAATGTTGGCCAAAAATCTAACATCAAAACAAAGTTTGGCCACCTCTTCTTTTACCCTCCTCTTATCATCGACAGACACATTCAAGATGGCCTGTTGAAATATAGAGAGTAGCCCATACTGTTTTCTTTCCTTTTGTGTCTATCTGACCAACCCCACTCCGTGTATACTCCCTCAATCCCGTAGTGCATATAAAGTACAATTCTATAATTTTTTTTAATTTTTTTGTGAATAAAAGTTGAATGTTTAAATATTTATTCAGAAAAGAAAAATTTTAAAAATAAATTATTGAACTATACTTTATATACTTTAAAATGTGTGTTCAACACTCCGTAAGAAACGTAAACAAATGCGAAGGAAGGAGGAAATTAACATCCCTTTTTATCTTATGCTTTTTCTTCATTCCTTCCTAGCAGGCTAAAACAGACAAACGAACATTTTTTTTTCTTTTTTAGCTAAGATTCTTTTCCAGGGTCTTGACTTAATTTGTCACAGTATATGACCATTATTATGGTTTGTTTTAGTCATTGTTATATGACCATTTCTGGGTGACAAGTAAAATTACATAAGATTTTCCCCCCGGTTAGGTAAATGTTCAAATGTATGCTGCTTGTAGTTTAAATAATTGCTTATGCTAACTAGCCATACAAATATCAGTTTTATACATAGACATACATGCTACTTATGCAATGATATCATTACTAAAGGGCCTACCAGCACCGAAGAATAAGTTCGTTTTGACTTGATCAATTGCAAATTTTATAATTTCATAGACCTAGCTAGCTTATGTCTGCCTAAAATTTGAGTACTACAATATATTATAATAAAATTTCAAGCTGAACTATCAACCGTAAGAGCAACTCCAATGGTGGGTGTCAAGAGGGGTGCCAACGTCATGTGACATGACGTGACTTGACACTCTTGTTAGCACTCCATTAGAGTTGTTGGGATGTCAAATGAGGTGGCATGGGGTGCCAACTTGGGGTGCCAAAAGTTGGCATCCCATAAAGTAGGGTGCCAACTTCTTTTGTGGTCCCAATGGTAAATAAACTATTATATTTCTAATATATTTATATTAAAATATTTTTTTTGTTAAGTGAGTGAAGGTGGCATCTAGGGGTGCCAACTGCCAACTATTGGAGTATTTTGTGAAAAAAGAGTGTCAAAATTGATGTGAATGATAGAGAACATTAAAAATAATATTTTTGATTATGTGGTAAAGTTGACACCCCTTCAAGGTTGCCAACCATTAGAGATGCTCTAAGTGTCCTTCCAAAATTAGTTAAGTATTAATGTCCACTAGGTCAAATATGGGGCAACAGTGTACCAGAAAAAGCCCTCAAGTTCACCCCGGGCTACATTAGATGACAAAAACTCGTACAAATGGGTTCGGTTTAGCCCTGTTGTAGAGGATGATGATACTTGATGATAATTGTCACCTAAATTTTGGGGCATGTTTAGCTTATAACCGGTGCAAAATATTGGCTTCTTTTATCTAGTATAATTTTTAAAGAAAATTGTATTTTTCACTTCTTAATTTTAACCATATTTTTTATATATCTACTTTCAGAAATTACAGTTTGCATTCCTTTTTTTTTTTTAAACCTGGTTCAACATGCATCTTTTTTTTTGCCTAATCTTATTAATTTTGTAGCCCTAATTGTTGTCTTATACAATATATTTCATCTTTTTTCTTCAAGAACCGATTAAAATTTATAGTAGAAGACAATAATTAGGGCTAAATAATTGATGGAATTACGCAAAAAGGGTGTAAGTTGGATCGGGTTTTAAAGAAGGGGATGTGAACCGCAATTTCTGTTAGAGAAAATGATCTCAAATAACTAGGCGGGGGAGTGAATGACTAGTTTTAAAAACTTTTTTGATTTTTAAAGCCAAGTATAAATATCTTATGAAAAATATGAAAGCAATCGATGCACAGATTTTTGGCCAACTTACTTTATATTAATAAAATAAATTGATACTTTAGCTCCAAGAAAATTAATGATGATTTTCTTGGCTTCTACTGAAGAGAACTTTATCAAGTTTAGCTTATATAGAAGAAAATAAAACTGAGAACAATTTCTCTACACTCAGATACTAATATAAAGATGAGATGTGCACGCTACATATAAAGCCCTGTACAACAAATTGTGCACACCCATTTACAGCAAACTGTCTTATCCAATTCTGAGGGGACGCATTGTAGCTTTATTCGGGATCATCTTCATTCTGTTAGTACGCTCCCTTATCTTCAGCTATGTATTTACATTTCTTTCTCTCCAAGTTAAGCTTTATGTTTGACACCTGCCCTTGGACCACCTCAATGTACAATGTGCTGCAGTGATTTGTTCCCTTAATCATAAAATTTTACCTCCATTTGTCTTGTTGTGAATTTGTCTAACCGGTGATATCGTGAACTCTGATAATTCTTGACTTCACGATATGACTACACGACATAGTTCAAATTTAGACTTCACGATATGGGACTTCTGTTGGGTTTCGAGGTATAAAACACAACGGAAATAGTAATTAAAATCGTAAAAACTAGAATTAACGAAATCCAAACGCAGGATCCATGAGAAAATCGATATTAAATTCATAAATCAAATTGTTTACCTTAAAAAATTTTAACAGTTCATTAATGGAAGAATAATGGAGATCCAAAACTTGTTCAATCACCACGCATATCGCTCTCGTGATCTACGCTCTATCGATATCTACACGAATGCTTAAACTTAATGATCAATTGTGTACTAGCACAAAATTGTTTCTTCTTGCACTCTCCCTCTTCTCTCTTAGTGGCTAGGGTTTTTTAAATAGACTTTAAAAATCAGCCACAAGAGATATTATATAGAGAATAGAAAAACGAATTATAACTTTTAATTAATTAGGAGTTATTATTAATTTGAAATTTCTATCATAATTAAGTCTCACTTAATTATTTAACAAATAAATTTCAGAATTAATATTAGAAAATTCGAATATCATTAGTTATCATAATAATTAAGTCATACTTAATTAATATTATAAATAATTTGAATTACTTTAATTCAATTTAAATCCGAATAAAAATTAAATAATCCTTCAAGTATTATTTGTGTGTGACCCTATAGGTTATTATTACGCTGCAACGCATTTTATATCTATTTTAAAATCGTAAATAATGAGCGAATCTAGTAATACATCATTGCTAACCAAGTAATAATAATTAAATCGGTGATCGATTAAACCTTTTATGAATAATGCACAATGTAATATAATCCCTTTAACCAAATATTATAGATAGATGCATGTAATATGTCATCCTCATCATAGTATAATCCAGGTTTCCTTGATCAATGAGTAGACAATCATATCAAATCAACATTTGAGCGCGGCCACGCATTTCATAGTCTATATCCCACAAGAGGCCAATAATATCACTCATAAAATAGGAGGGCTAAATCCTTTTGAGATCATTCATACTTCACATACGATTCATAATATACCCGAAATAAACTTTTATCATTACCGGTTAAAGATAACTTTTAATGTAATCAAAGTACAGTACATTAATTCTTGTATAGAAATATAAAGATTTCAAGTCTAAGGACCATTACATCATTATCACTGTGAGAATCACTTATGACACAACAGACATTTAGAATCGCACATCGGGTCTATCCAGCACCATGTATATTTACATGTGCCTGTGTTTTGACTTTAGTATCACTATACTTATGATTAATGAGATGTGATCATCATTTAACAAACACACCAGTCTTAATACATAATTATTGTCCTATAATAATAATAATACTCGACTAGGGACCTTAGAAATTTCGATACTATACTTATAGTCTCATTTTTAAGTCACGTACATTTATTAATCTAACATTCATATCGCAGTAAATTAAGTAATAATAAATTATAAATGGAATAATCGGTACAACATAAACTTAATAATCCAAATGTCTTATTGATGTGCTCGAAAATGGGTTTTAAATTAATCGCAAGCGCACGATCTCTCGTTTTAATATTTATGATTCGTTCCGCAGAGACTATGTATTTTTCGCGATTTTCCTTAATTATTAATTAATCAAACTAATAATAAACTTAAATTTTAAAAAAAGTAATTTCCTAAAAATTACTACTCATTAAAAAAAATAAAAAAGAAATATATTACACTAATTAACTACCATCTTAATTTATTCTTAGAATTAAAAATTCTAAAAAAAAATTGACATGACTTGTTTATATTTACAACTAGCCAAAAACAAACCAACTCAATCATTTATAATTCTATTACCAAATCAAACGTAAAAACAGAATAAAAAATTATAATCAATACAAAACTCAAACAGTTCATCGAATCAATAAAATTGGCAGATGGCTAGCAACTCGGGTGGAAAACGGGACATAATCCACTCGGCCTTGGAAGAGAACAGACTCGGTACTCAAACTATGACTCGGTGACAACTCAGGCTAACCAAAACCGAGTTGACTCAACTGCGTTTGATGGACTTGAATGGGGGTCTGTTGCTTTGCGATTGAAGGGAAGACGCGGTTGGGCTGTTATCACGGTCGAAGGAGAATGAGGGTAAAAATAGAGCTACAGCGGTGTGGCTGTGATGTTGGTTTGTTTGCGGAGGTTTGTAGGCTGATCTGGACAGCGACGTGTATCTGTTAATTGTAAAGGAGTAATAAGGAGGATTGATGGCTGCAAAGGGATAAGGACGGAGTTGGATTAGTGAAAGAAGAAGAGGATGGTGGTGATTTGCAGAGGTAGTCGAAGGACAGCAAACGGTGGTGGTAGGCTGCGATGTACATGTGTTGATTGTTGGTGATGGTTGTTATAAGGTGGATGAAGGGTGAATTACAGATGGGGGAAAATGGTTGCAAGGAGTAGAGTGGTGTCACGTTCTAGGGATCTGTGACTGATTAAACTATAAGAAAATAATGCAGCTAACTAAGAAAGCTTAAGAAGAAGAAAAGTAATAAAACATTCATATCTCATTTCCTGCTTTTTTCATATTCTCTGATAGTACTTATACAGATAAAGTTAAAGTAACAGCTAAGCACCATTCGGCCCATTACTAGAGTCCAATAAACTAGCCCAT
>PHNY01299221.1:2393-21886 GCA_003724115.2 Anethum foeniculum
CTATAAAAACAACAAAAATTGCCATGTATTCGACTCATATCCAGTACTTGGTGCCCGTTTGGGAAATCTTAAAATAAGCTTATGACTTAAAATGAATAAGTGATTTATAAATGATAAGTAAATGTATACTTATAAGTTATATAAGTGTTTGGATAATTTTACTTATAAGTTGGAATTTTTTTTACTTAAATAAACTAAAATAAATAATTTTTTAAATATAATTATTTTAATTCGTAAATTTTAAATTAGATAACATTTTAAAACATATATTTTAAAACTAAAATTAATAAAAAAGCAAAAAATCCAAATAAGTTGAGAAATATATGTCTCTACTAACATTCAACTTATCAGCTTATAAGTTGTAAATTCGACTTATAAGTTGGGTCGACAAACACTCGTCGATAAGTTGTTGCGGGCTTATAAATCATAAGCTGACTTATAAGCCAGCGCCAAACAGGCCATTAATCTGGATTTTGCATTTTTAATCAAGAACACAGAATATGAAGTGTACAAGGATAAAGGAATTTTTTTACAGACTTAACTGGTGCTAACTCCATTCACTTAGACCTTAGCATTTCCCATAAGGAAATGATCTTTCGTTACGCTATATTAATCATGTAAAACATATTAAAAGGATGTTGGTATCAATCAGTTTTAACAAATAACAGGGATTCGTGTATCAATCCATTAACAATTGGACTGCTCATTTACACGTGATATCAATGATATTAAAAATTGATACTTGTACACAAATCTAGATTTCCTAATCATATTGAATTAGTTTACTTCCAGTGTTCCACATGTTATCGTATGTTGGATTCCTTGATCCTTTCTTTACGCACCAATACCAAATCATTACAAGGTACAGCTAGTGCTATACTTGACTATTTGACAGCTCTGCAACACCAAATTTAGAGCAAGCAATGTTCTCTACATCATGGGTAAGAATGTAACTTCAGTTCTCAATGAGCTTGTGATGTAGGAGGAGGAACTAAAAACAAGGAAAGAGATAAAAGGGATGGATTTCAGTAGAAGAACCAATACCCCCATGATTTTTTAAGAATAGAGAGTTTGTATTGATCACATCCTATAACAAGAGAAACATGTCTTAATTTAAATAATTAATCTAAGTCTTCCGTAAGAAAATATTTCATCTCCTTATCTATGTAGACGAGTGGAACCTAGTACTTGACTAAGAAATAAATACTAATTACGAAGAAGCTAGTAATTAAGGAGACAAATCCTTTTTATTATTTAGGTACTATTATATGGGATATTCCTAATAATATATTTATCTCATATAATTAAACCTTATTATCATCTCTATTCTTGTTTAATAAAATTAAATAAATATGAATTAATATTTTCATTCCGTGCTCCATATGAACTTCGATTATCATTTTTCTTATCCTTTGTCTGATTATCACTTTCCTTTAACTTCTCCTTATATACATGATAGATGTTACCATTTTTCTTATAACTTATAAGCATGTTATTTAATCGTTCTGTCGTGAAAGCTTCGGTTGAAGTTTAAAATTAATTTGAAATGCTTTTCAAGAATCTATGATGGAATACAAACAAAGATTAAAAAAAAAGAAGATATGTTAGTATAATTTTTTCTTTTCAATTCTTATAAGCATCAAATTAGTACGAGAGCTTGGGTTTTTTCATCATTTTCGTATTTGTTGGGATATATCTTACATTCTGGAAAAAAAAGGTTGTTCATAATAGTCTTGTTCATCAAAGTCATAGATGAAACTGTTCACCAAGAAAACATGCATGTCAAAAAACTTTTATGCTGCTTCCAAATTTACCATCATGGTAAAACCATCCTTTTGGAGGCACTTGCTATTCCGTGGAAGTAAACTGTGTAGTCTTTTGACTCTCTGCAATATGTGCAGCATGTGTGATTTTAGTGTCTTAGGATGGAGAGGGCACTTGTTAAGGTTCCTTGTTCTTAACACGTTTAAACGACATTAGAATGATGGTACCTTATTAAAGTAAAGTGCTTTAGGAAGTCAAATCCGGACCATCTTTAGGTTGCAAAGAATGGAGCGAACAAGTTGCACCATTTTAATATTCATCAAAAATTTATAAATCAATGGACTGTGTTCTGTAAATAATTCTTTGAACTTAACATTGAAGGATTAGATCGTGTGACGTATTCATTGTGTACTTGATACTCTTTAATAGTTTAATGACTGTATGGAATTTACAGTAAGATTTGCCAACAGTCTTTGCTATTTCTTGTTACAGTTCTAGTGCTACCTGTCTTTTAGATAGTATTAAATATTCCAATTTAAACAACTATAAGCATGTAGTACTTATTTCAAGCTAGCTTACTTCATAGCCAATTCTACATGCTACTTGCAATCAAATCATCATCTGCTAATGCAAGCTATGAAGGTTCATGATTAATCAGCTCTTTTTGACATCTTTCAAGGTATCAAATGACGACAATCAACCACAGTCGGAGCATGTCGATACAATCTTGACTGACAATGAAGATAGAGAACCTGCAACTGAGTACAGTGAAATTGAATCCATTTCTTCACTAGTTTTAGGTGAGGATGGTACTACTTTAGGTTCAAAAGCTGTTCTTTCCCTAAATGGGGCAATAAGTAAAGAAAGTGAAATGATTAGAGAAATTTCTATTCCTCCACCGGGGACTGGCCAGAAAATATATGAAATAGATCCACTTTTGAAGAGCCATAAAGAACATCTTGATTATCGGTGAGTTGCCTTTTAGAGGCTTCTATTGCCTTTTAAGCTTTTTGTGAGTCTTATAGCAGCAAAGTTACACGTAGGATGTTGCATACTGATTTAATTTTTGGCGGATCTCGTACAGTCACTGGTGTTTTGGCTGTGGGTTATAAACATGCTTTGCTAGTTATGTCTAGAAGAAATGTTACATTCAAATGTTGGAACTGTTACTGTAAAAACTATTGGTGTTCTTTAACAGAGCATCTAGCAGCTGTGGCAAACTGTTCACTTTGTCTAGTGTGACATTATGCATAGTGTTCTATTGTATGACTGTAAAATGTGCATCATGAATCCTACTGTAATATCTGTATATAGAGAAAAATTAAGAAAAAGAAGGCAAAATACTTTATTCCACATCAGCATACAGCTCAGTACATGGGCAATGATATAGTTTACTTTGTGATGTTAATCATTTTATATGAGTCTTTAGTCTTGTATATTATATCTGTAGAAAGGAGGATTGATTATAGAGTAAATTATATAGATATTGCAAACCAGCGAGTAGAATTCAACTCCTTAGTTTTGTGATGTTCTATTTTATATGAGTCTTCAGTTTTGTGATGTTCTATTTTGGTTTGTTATGTCTCTTTTGGTGAAGGGGCTAGAATATGTGGTCAAAGTCTTTATGGTGTTCATCCTTAACTTGATAACAGTGAACATGTACTATACATGTCTTAGGAGTTGTATGATATTGGCATATTGCTATAAGATACTGAAATTTTTAATCATAACTCATAGGGAAATTTTTTTGCTAGAGGCACCTTATAAGTATACTAGCCTGCAAATATGAAACACGAATTGGATAATACTACTTCTATATAAACATTAATCTAGATGGGACATGTAGGTCCTGATGACACTGTAAGGTTTCTTGAATTACTTGTAAATCCAAATTTCCAATATTCAGGTCAGTTCTTGGATAATTGATTATTGACTTTAATTGCTTCACTTGCAGCCTGTTTAGGAGTGTGTAAAGAGATTAAAAGAAAAGAATACATTTTTCTAGGATTAGAAGTGAAGGTAATTAAAAACAAACTTTTATGCATTCCTGAGTTTTCTTCTAGAAAGGAGGATATAAGCATATTTATAAAATTATATTTAGTTTTTAGACTTTTTTGATCTTTCCTCTTTAAATCATCCTACTTCTGGGAAGAAGATTTCGGGGAGAAGTTGGGCCAAATCTTCTATCTTCTTTTTTACTCTTTCCTAATCTAAATTCGGTGACACTGTTAGCATTTAGCCTATTCTAAATTCTCTTCGTGAAAATCTAATGTTAAGGATTGCTTTCTGCAAACTCTTAGTTTTACACTTGGTATTATCATGCTTATTTTGACAACATTGATTGTTATACACTTGTAAGTTGTATCTTAATGTCCTGTAAGACCCTGCTGCAAGGAAGCAGTAAGACCCGGCTACTAGGAAGGAGGGACACTTGGGTCGCCTGTCGAGTTCCCGTGTCGGATACACAGACACAAATATTGCCGTATCGGACACGCGAATTCTTCCAGACTACTATTTGAAATTTTATTTTCATAAATTGTAGTCAAAATCTATGTCAACAAACTACTTTCACAAAATTAAGTATCGATATCTAGTAATTACAAAAGTACCGATGCTCAAATTTGTTTTTGCATAAATTAAAAGATTTTGCTTGTATTTTTGTGTTTTAGATTAATAAATTATGCATTTGATTCAATTTTCATGCATTTTTTGGGTTTTTAATAGGTTTAATATGTTTAACATAAAATATATATAAAACTTAGTATTTATATATTCTGTGTCCCTCCGCACCCGAATCCCCATATTATTAATATGCCGAATTCTTGTATTCTCCCTCACTACACACTGGCACTCCTGCATCCGTGTCCTTGCTTAAAGTACTTAGATATTCTCATATTATGAAGTTTTTATGACTCAGATGTGAAGACCATATCTAGTCTGATATATGCTACAGTAAGTGCCTTTTTGGATGCATCAGTAATGGTAGTAAATAATAGGCTGCTTACTGATTTACAATTTTTGCATGTGATGACATGGCTATTGCTCCATGTCAATCAATGGTTTATGTGTTATTTGTTCTTGTGGATCTTTATGCACCACCTTCGTCCTGTCCTTCAATCTAATTCGTAACATCTGATCCAACTTAGTTCCTTCTTTTACCTCTGATACAGATATGGACACTACAAGAAAATGCGCGAGGAAATTGACAAGTATGAAGGTGGTTTAGAACAGTTTTCACGTGGCTATGAGAAGTTTGGCTTTGTCCGTAGGTAAACCACTTTGTACTTTCACATTAAAAAAATAATACTTTTTAAATGGGGTCTATGTAGGTCTCATTTTCATCCAAAGAAAACATCATGTATTAATAGTTGGAGACAGTATAGAGGGTACATATATGTTACCACTTATCAGTTTGTCAGTTTGGTAATACTGTAGTGTAGAACAAGTGAGTATTGTCAAAATGTTCACATTATAAACTATCTTTTTGACAATTATTGAAATTTGGTTCTAAAAGTTTTTGAATCTTACAGCCCCCTACACAGGACTCTGTAGTTCCACAGAAATTGATGTTAATCACTTAATATATGTCATAGTTAATAATTTTTCTTTTCATATGTTTTTGTAGTGACACAGGTATCACCTACAGGGAGTGGGCTCCCGGAGCCAAGGTGTGTCACAACTCACAGTTATTATCTTTTCGTATTTTTCTTGTAGTTTTGAAGCATCGCTGCATTGTTTTTTTACGGAACTTAGCTTCAATTAGATTTAGATTTAAATGTCGCTCCAACAAGTCCTGAGAACTATCTGGTCAATTTCCAAGTGGTGTATCTGGGCAATGCAGCCTACATTTATGTAATGTGTTTCATATTTGCGCAGAAGTTGATTTCCTTCTTTGTGCCAACTATCTGAATTCTGTTTTGTGAAAACACTGATCAGGTCCTAGGTCTGATGAGCAATGTTCACTTGTTATATGTATTATTAATCAATTGACCATATTTCGAACATCTTCACTCTTACCTCTTTGGTTGTTTAAGCTAATAGTTTAGCTTTTCATATATATTTATATGTTTTCATGATCCTAGTTTTTTGTCTATATATCGATTATCTCTCTCTGGGAATTGTTGAACTTCCATACGTTTTATTTTTTTTAGCTGCAATATCAAATCTTAAAGCTTGCAGATACTTATTCAAGCAATATTTGCTGTACATCTGAAACTTTTATGATAGATGAGTAAATTTTTGCTGCTTATGTGTCTTATATTATTTTGTTAGAACTTTATACAATTGATTTATTTTAGGTCCAAACTGTGATTGTAAACCATTTCTGAATCTTTATTTGTTGTATTGGTGTTGCTTACTTATAACTTATTGTAATGCCTGCCAGTTTTATGCATAAATCTTTTTGTAGAATATTACCGGTACATAACCTTTTCATACTGCATATGTAGTCAGCAGCGTTGATTGGTGATTTCAACAACTGGAACCCGAACGCCGATGTAATGACCCGGGTATGTCATTTCTCTGATTTGCATGTTAAATTTTGAATTCTAATTCTGTTGCAATATAGCCATTCTGAAACATTGTATATTACAACATGAAAGACCTTGTGATAAGATAATTTTCACAAGTGGAAACACAACGTAGCCTTCTGCTACTAGCACACAGTTATGTATAATTTTCATTTTTTTATGCACTCTCTTTTGAATCTGCGCCCGACTATAACACATTATTTACGGGCATTGCGTTTTTTTGCTGCATTTAATTCGATTGCCCTTCTTTTTGCATTGCACAAGGTAATAATGTAAGCTCAGGGGTGACCCGTTTCTAGAAGCACTTTAGCAAATTGAGTACATTACAGCATTATATTCGTTCAAAGTGTTGTAGCAAACAGCTAGTGGTATAGTTAAACTGTTATCTTTCATGGATGGTGCTGTACTGCTTTTATAATTACATAATACAACATAGAATTTCTTTTGTGAGCGAACAGAATGAATTTGGTGTCTGGGAGATCTTTTTGCCAAACAATGTAGATGGCTCGCCACCAATTCCCCATGGCTCAAGAGTGAAGGTAATTTATTCAATTAAAGTTCAATTACAACTTTAAAAATTAAATGTACAACTCTTATCTACGTTTTTGGCAAGATAATAGATACCCAATATGAGGAATATGCAACAGAAATTTCAGATACATATCATACAATATTCTATTTACAGTATGATATATGTCTGCAATTTTGGGGTCAATTCTTGAAACCTCTTATATTTCTAAATGCTTTGTAGATGTGGAAAGCGGGTCCCTTCTAAAGTCTTTGTCTGGTCACTGGTTTAACAAATATTTACAATGCGTTTTTTCCAGGATCAACTATACTATAAGACATTATCGCCTATATCGTTAAATATTGAAATCATGGTCATTTAGCATTCTGTTTCTTGTTGAATGAGGCTCTGTGAACTCTTGTCTCTGGGGTGCTATTTGGGTTACATGGATTTGCCCTGCTTCAGCCGAACTAGGTTGCTATGCCAGTTAAGGGATTTAAAAGGGAACTACAGTTTTTTTCTTTGTAGTAGGTAATGGTGAACAAAATGACATACTTCCTTTAAGGGGAGCTACCTAAATGTCTAGAAGGGACAAAGGGCATGCTTTGAAAAAAACAAAAAAAAAGTAACGGGATCCTATCATGTAGGTATACCAGTATACGGTAGAGGCAGTGTACTTGAGAGGATTAATGATCTACTTCAGTACTCTTCCATACTATATGTACCCTGTTTTACTGTATTTGCACTTTCTTTACTCTGTGTTTCACAATTTGACATTTCTTTTATTAAGGTATCTATCTATAATTAAAGTGAGGCATTGTCAATGTGGGAAACTAAAACTGACGCTATTTATCTAACTTTAAAATATATAATTGTAGATTAGTAATAGTTTTCTGTTTTAAATATCATAGCATATTTAGTCTATCAATGCCCTGCTGCCTAACCTCCAAGGTTTTGATCTCTTTAACACTTTCAATCCAAATTATGAAACGGTAGATTCGCATGGATACTCCATCTGGCATTAAAGACTCAATACCTGCGTGGATTAAGTTCTCGGTACAGGCTCCTGGTGAAATTCCATATAATGGAATATACTATGATCCTCCCGAAGAGGTCTGTAGTGCACTTTGCTACCTTTAAAGATTTGATTTGATATCTGTACCATATTTGCACATGTTATGATAAAACGCTCTTGTATATAACCTTCACAGGACAAGCATGTATTTCAACATCCTCGTCCAAAGAAACCAAAGTCACTTAGGATTTACGAGGCACATGTCGGAATGAGTAGCACTGTAAGAAGCAATTTTCCTCCTTAGTATAATAATTTGGAATACAGTAAATATACTTTTTCTGTTTTCTATTGTGTTCTGTAATCTTTTTTTTGCAATGCATTCCGTGACATTTTCTGTCTTTTTATCTATATTGCCTTTTCCTTGTGTTGTAAACTTCTGCTGTAGCGTCTGTGCTGCAACAATAATAGTTAGTGTTTGGGTAGTGATACCAGGTATCGGTTACCACAAATATTCAACTCTCTGCTTTCTGCATTCTGAATTACAACATACTGGGACAATAATTTATTAATATATTGAAAGTTCAAATCGTCGTAGGTTAAAATTACTACTTGTCGAGTATAAAATAAATCTGCCTCTCTTTGTTCTTACAAACAGTTCTATTTTTACCAACAGAGTAGAACAAATATTTGCTCTTAATTGAGGAGGTATACCATCGAATCGATCTTCCGTGGAAATGTATTCGAACAGGCGTGGAAATACTGGAAAAGTCTCATTTTTAAATGCCACTCAGTAATAAATATATAAAAGTAATAATAAAACATGTTAATTTTATACAAAATAAAATACTGATAGGATGTCTTAAATTATAATGATTAAAAAACCTATAAATAAAATTTTCATAATATATTAAGATTTGTTCAGTAATTTTCATAATATCTTAAATTTTCATAATTTTCATAATATAATAGATAAGATTTGTTTAGTAAGCTATCGATGTGAGATATACATGAGGACTGAGAAAAACTGAGCTGCTGATTAATGAGATAAGTAATTAACAGAGTAGACATGGTTTGCTATCAAAATTTTGTGCCGAGCTATTAAGAATGATTATCACCTGGAAGTGTGATTGTTTATGGCTTCCAATTTTTCTCAATGTTGTCCTTCTAAAGTTGTGCATGTAATCTATGGAAATTTTTATATTTGTGACTTCATTCCAAATAGTTATAATAACCTGTGTTATTTCTAAATTTACCTAGCCATAACAATATTGGTCAATTTTATAATGCAGGAGCCAACCATAAACACATATGCAAATTTTAGAGATGACGTGCTCCCCCGAATCAAAAAACTTGGTTATAATGCAGTCCAGATAATGGCTATTCAAGAGCATTCATATTATGCTAGTTTTGGGTAAGCTGTAGTAACCTGTTACACGAATCATTTTCCAACGCATGTTACATAGTTATATCTAGGATTGTTGACTTGATTGTTAAAATACCTAAATATCTTGTAAATTGTACTCGCATATAGTTTTGTGGATGGAAGCAAGCATGTCTGACTTAGAGAACCTCAAATTGTATAACTTTTGTGCATCAGGTACCATGTGACAAACTTTTTTGCTCCAAGTAGCCGTTGTGGCACCCCAGATGATCTGAAGTCAATGATAGACAGAGCTCATGAGCTAGGTCTGGTTGTCCTTATGGATATTGTGCACAGGTAAATGTTAATATAAATGTTGATGTCAAGATTTTTTCCGAAATAACTTTTACAGTATTGGACAGTAAATTTATTTTGTGCAGTATTATATTTTCACTTGTCTTTAGAAATTGTTTTGTCACATAAAAAAATATGCCATGGAGATGTGTATAATAATTCACAAACTCATTAAAACGCCATATTCTTACTTTGTGAATGAACATAGCCTTTAATTTGAATCGAAGAAGTTATCTTCAATGATCCAATGACATGGGCTACATAGCAGTTAATATATAAGCAGAATCCCTTACTATTCCTCTTGTTTGAAAAAGCTGTGCCAGATATTAACTTTATTGTGAACGTAAACTTTTTTGAAAGTCGACACCGAGCTGTAAGGTAAATCAAGAAGTCCCCAGCACTCGCTTCTTTATATGTGTAGCTGCTTTGTTGTTAGCTAATCGTGATTTCTAGTTAATAGACTTATCCCACCTCCACTACATTACGTATTATTTTGCTATATTAAATTTCTGACTTTTGTTCTCAGCCATTCATCAAATAACACTCTGGACGGGCTTAACATGTTTGATGGAACGGATAGTCATTACTTTCATTCTGGATCACGAGGTTATCATTGGATGTGGGACTCCCGCCTTTTTAACTATGGCCATTGGGAAGTATGTGATAACATGCACAATATCACTTTATACTGTTTAATAGTATTAATAAAAAATCTGTACATGGAAGTATTAATTTAAAACTGCTGTTTTAGGTACTAAGGTATCTACTTTCAAATGCAAGATGGTGGTTGGACGAGTACAAGTTTGACGGGTTCAGATTTGATGGTGTGACGTCTATGATGTATACCCACCATGGTTTGCAGGTAAATAAGAGGCCATTTGGGAAACTATTAACATATGTCTGTGCTGATAATTTTTTTCCCCTTCCACAGCGGAAGCAAGAGCTCTTTTATCGCTGATGGAATTTTATGACCAAATTTTTTTAAAGAGAAAAGCAATTTATAATGTTAATTTCCTTAGAGAACCTCATATTCTGTTGCTATGAGCAAGTCGTCAAAATATTTCCTATAAATCTTTAAAACTTCAAACTAATTCATCGTTGAAGGTATGGAAATAAAAACTTACAAAAACTGTACTGTACAAGTTACGCAGCTTCTGTTTTAGTATCACATCCATCAGCGATTGTAAGCCATATTTGTTTACAATTTTCTAATTTAAAGGTGGCATTTACCGGAAACTACAATGAGTACTTTGGGTTCACAACTGATGTCGATGCCGTGGTTTATTTGATGCTGGTTAATGATGTTATACATGGGCTCTTTCCCCAAGCAATTTCCATCGGTGAAGATGTAAGTCTAACTCTCGCGAATAAGTTCATGTTTTGGGTTTTAAGAGTGTTTTCATTTGAGTAAAATGTGGGTATGCTATTACTTATTGTTTGTAATATATATATATATATATATATATATATATATATATTATAGAATGTTTACTAACCATCTTAGGCGGATTCTCTTCTTGACTTAATGATTCAGAATTAGGTTGATTGAATATTTAAATTTTTGGGCTAAACGGACTAATTTTTTGGGATTAAGCTCAGAAATATGTGAATATTTCACTCCAAAAAAATTGAGCTGAACCATTAAAATATCTTAACCACGTAGAATTTAGATTTAAATTATTCAGATTTTACAAAGTCCCCTTAGCAGGCGATCTAATTAGGAATGCTATGTAAGAATTCTTGGCATCTGGAAACTTCCTTCTAAAAGCTAGGTGAAAAATTGATCTGCTAATATACCCTGTGATAGACTGCTTATATAGCTCTATATATAATCAGAATTTTATTCTGAATCATTCCCTGGTGCTGCGATGCTAAGTTTTATTGTTTGTGCCAGACATTGGCTCAATGTAAGTTGTACACTTGATAGACCAAATGGTGGTACACTTTCATTTACAATAAATTGGTGTAACTTATACTGTCTAGTTGGGGTTGATTTTACATGCAAGCGGTGTAAAAATTGCAGCATTTTGGTGTTTGAATGTCCTACCTGAGTTGCTGTAAAGATGTTTTTTGCTGAGTATGATATGAGATTTTTTTAACAGGTTAGTGGAATGCCAACATTTGGTCTTCCTGTACAAGATGGCGGTGTTGGATTTGACTATCGTTTGCATATGGCAATTGCTGATAAATGGATTGAGCTTCTAAAGTACACAATTTCTCTCCTCTCCCTCCCCCTCATGTTGCCATAGTTCCATTCTAGTTAGAGAATATCTTTGAAAACTAAAATGGAGAAGCAGCAGAAATAATACCCACTGATTGTTGCCCTCGTAATTGTTTACAGCTGAGCTTGTAATAAACCAACTTGAATTATCCTATTATGTAACTGAAACCAAAGTGAATGAAAATATTAGATATAGTATCGCTGCCTATTTTCATTATCATCAATTGACGTGTAAGGCTGTGAGCTGATGGTTATGTATAGTATTAGTAACTTTTTTCTGCTCATAGTTGTTGCAGGTTTTTTGGGGTATTTTGTTGTATCTATATGAATCTTTAAGCTACAAAGCTGCCGTTGTATGTGACTTTGACTTGTTCTCACATTTGGTTTCTCTGCTTTGTTTGTGCAGAAAAAGGGATGAAGACTGGCAAATGGGTGATATTACTCACACTCTTACTAACAGACGGTGGTCAGAGAAGTGTGTTTCTTATGCTGAAAGTCATGATCAAGCATTGGTTGGCGACAAAACCATCGCATTCTGGTTGATGGATAAGGTCACAAGAGCTCATATTTAATTATTTTCATAGAACTTTTACTGGTATTAACCACTATATTATTAGCATCCTACAAGCTATGTGGCTATATTTGAATACTGAAATTAAGCAGAAACGATACAATGACTTCTCAGTATCTCAGGAAATTCAAAGTTAATAATATTTTACTAAATTCTATGTGTGTGAATTTATGGATTTTGTTGTTATATAGCTGATATTTTCCTGTAATTTTCAGGATATGTATGACTTCATGGCTTTAGATAGACCATCGACTCCCCTGATAGACCGTGGAATAGCTTTGCACAAGATGATCAGGCTTATTACTATGGGTTTAGGTGGAGAGGGTTATTTAAATTTCATGGGAAATGAATTTGGACATCCTGGTAAGGATAGGCCAGTTGGTTTCTTAAATTTAGCAGTTATACACATGATTCGCTTTTTTATATTTGATTATCACGTGTTACATGTGCTTAACAATTTGTGGAATACCTATCTATTAGAATGGATAGATTTTCCGAGGGCTGACCAGCATCTTCCAGATGGAAAATTTGTCCCAGGCAACGGTAATAGTTTCGACAAGTGCAGGAGGAGATTTGACCTGGTAAGTTTTTGTCAATTCGAAATAGATAATATATAATAATGTTTTTACTGGGGAATCTTTCACTTATTATTTCTTTCTTTTTTGAATGAAAAGTCCGGGTTAGGGTGCTTGCTGCATGCAGGTTTAGGTCTTTATGTGCTTTCCCCTTTGGTATCATTGAAATGTCTTTACTATATTAAGGCTGAAAAAATGAACTTTAATGTATACATGTCAAGAAAGACTGCAAGGTTTTCCTACAGGTCTTTTACAGATTTATCATCATGCAGTTACGAGTAGCAATAAAAGTTTTGTACATGCGACATCTAATATGCTCTAATGTAGTTTCTGAATTATTTTTATTTGTTGAATAATGTTTAGGGGGATGCAGATTATCTAAGATATCACGGGTTGCAAGAATTTGATGTGGCAATGCAACATCTTGAAGGAACACATGGTGTATGTTATCTAAATGTCTCACGCTTTTCATATCATTTTTTACTCATATGATTCTTGGCCACAAGTGGAACTGTGGAAGCATGGCTTGTTACAGTGATAAATAAGTTTCTTTAATAGAAAGACTAGCAGAAGCATGGGAAATTGATTAAAACCCTTGGTCCCTAACTAACTTTTGAAATACAAGTACAGGTATACTAACAATGAAAATGATGACCTATACTTGTGTATGTAATAGATTGTACTTGCTTTTGTTATGTTATTACGTTTATGACGCCCCAAGCCCGCAACTCAATGCATACCGGACACAACAATCCACCTTGGGTTAATCCAAAATCGCTGGCAACTTTGGTTTATATTCGTTGTTTGCTTGTCCTTATAAAGGCCTCAACTAAACTCTTATCTAATCGATGTGGGATGTTATAAACTTAACATCCCACCTTATTGTGTCGGCATCCTCGTCAAATAGACAAACTAACAAATCCCAAGTGCAAACGCCCTTCCAGCCAGGTTGGACTCTGATGCCATTTATAACGTCCCAAGCCCACGAACCAATGCATACGGGCCTAAAACACCCCACAGGTCGTCAGGCCTTAATGTTCATTTAATTTCAACGAGACCACTCTTTGTAGTATACATAATCTAAAATTTGGTTCGAGATATGCATATATATTGTCTGCAACAAATGTATAACCTTTCTCTCTTTCCTATTGATTCACTAAATTTGTACATTAATATATGTACTTTCTTCCTATTATTTGGCTTTTTTTTTTTTTACATTTAATTTTGTATATCCTTATGGTAGTAATCGATTCACTTTTTGTTGCAGTTTATGACTTCAGACCATCAATATATATCGCGCAAGGATGAAGGAGACAGGGTAATTGTTTTTGAAAGAGCGAACTTAATTTTTGTTTTTAATTTCCATTGGACAAACAGCTACTCGGACTACCGTGTGGGCTGTTTGAAGTCAGGAAAATATAAGGTATGGTACCAGACTTCTTCTGCACATACAATATTTTTTTATAGCATAGCTGTCTCTCTATCATTTTTGAAGTAGTGCAACTTGTTTAGTAACTATCTGATCAATGTGACAGGATATGTCATTCTATTTCCAGAATCTGAAGTTGAAGTAGGAAACTTTCTTGAATAATCATTATGTTTTCAATCCAAACATTTACTATATAGAAAGTCGAATTTAACTCGTACAAATAAGATAATTGTTTCTCTGTGGAACCTAAAATTAAAGAGAAGTTTTCTTCCTTGTGAGGGAAAGCTTTTTCTACATGTAACTAGTAGTTCAAAACTTGTAACAAAAATTTCCTTCAAATTTTTTGTCAGAAGTATAATTTGAAATTGAATTAGGGTGGTCTTTCATCTCCAGACGATCTCAACAGGTGTAAAGCATGGGGTGTGGATCTTATTATGTAGATCACCAACTAAAATTAAACCTTCCATTTCTATTAGAAATTAGATCTTGTGGACCTGCAGAGAGTCAATTTTTATCATTTGCAAGTGTGGCTTTAGTTAATGAAATGTATGAATATAAATATATATTTTTCTCTCTCTTTTCCTGCAATCATAGGCCTCATGGCCCTTTTCTTTTCTTGAGAACAAAAGAACTGATGTTTATCCCGTATAAATTACACATGATTTTGCTAGCCGTGGTAACTTTGTGCTGTACTCAATTCAGATTGTGCTGGATTCAGATGACAAGCTGTTTGGAGGTTTTAGCCTAATTGATCACAGTGCAGATTTTTTCTCTTTTGTAAGAATGAGTCGGGATTCTGAGCCACTACGTAACTATATCTTGTTTTGGCAGTCTTTTAACATAACCCGTTTCTCTGCAGGAAGGAGCGTATGATAATAGACCGCGTTCGTTTATGGTATATGCACCATCTAGAACAGCAGTGGTGTATCATCTAGTAGAGGATGGAGTGAAGCCAATTAAGTGAAGAAGACATATATCATGTGAACTCTTCCCTGAGTAGAACATGGTAGTAACCTCTCTTTGATTCTTCACGACATAACTGGACCATACATGAGGCCTTTTCCCATGGTTGATAAAGAATATGAAGAGCTAAGATGGAAAATTGTACATAAAAAATGTCAGAGCACCAAGTAGTAAGTTACCAATGATTTTGGTACCAATATTTTGTAGGCCACAAAGAGTTTGAGAAAATGAAGTAACAATAATGTTTTATTATGTTGTCAGGTATATCGGATAAGGTTATGTAGTCTGTATATTATGAGCCCAGTGATGTAGGGTGTTTTAATTTTTCTTAGTGCATCTTAGTCACTGCACCAAGTTGACTGCTGTCTCCGATCTAGCTGCAGGTTTTCATGTACTCTCCTTAATATTATTCAAACCCATTCCTAACATCTTTCTGTTTCGCCCACTGCGCAAACTACTTAGGGGTCGTTTGGTTCGCGAGACGGTATGGGTTTGGAATCGGAATCGGGTTAAGCTGGTATGGGTTCAGGAATCTCATTCATGATATCTTGTGTTTGGTTCAGTTGGAATAAATCTGTTTAATTTAAATATTTTTGTCATAAATTGAAACAAACTTTTATATGTAAAAATTTTGTTTAAATGTTTTTATGTTAGTTATAGTTGTGATTTTTAAATATAATAATAATTATTTAATTTATATTTTTAATAAAATTAATAACAATTTTTTTGTTATTGTATTGTTTTAAGTAAATATGTAGTATATATTGAGTTTAAGTAGTTATACAATTTTAAAAATATAAGTAATAGTCAAATTGTAATTTAAACAATTAAATATCAACTTATTATTTTTTTAAAAAAATAAAATATACTTATTAATAGTAAATACAAATAAGCATAATTTGTTTCAGATTAAAAAATATCATATTTAAGAAATGTGTTTTAAGATTTATTTAACTTTATAAATAAAAATGAAATAATAAAGTTCAATTTGATACCTCATACCCCTCTTTTAAATCCACCTCCCCCTAGGGTATCAAATTTGATTCATGATGAGTTTAAGTATGGGTATCAGATTATAAAAAAGGTCAATCAAACATCAGGTATGGGTTTGGAATGAATAAAACTCATACCTCATATCAGAATTAGTTGAACCAAACGACCTCTTAATAGTTTTTTTATGCCAAGTAGTACATATCAGATAACTGACAAATTGGTTTTTAAACTTCCTAACCTGATTCACATAGGGTCTTGGCTCGTTTCATTACATTTTACACAAATTTGCTCAGGATAATACAATTTAAAACTTTGTAAAAATATCTGTGCGATTTGCTCATCTGTGGGTGGGGAGATGTGTGTTTTATTATGTGCACACCCCTGTAGTGTATACAATGTGCAACATATAAAGATTCTTCCGGTGAACATTTTGCTTCTTTTTGTTGACAAGGGAAGGCGTTGCAATTGTAAAAAAAAAAAAAAAAAAAAAACCTACAAATTTTAGCAATTTGGTTATTTATTTTAACTTAAGTTCTAGGTTATGGCCTTATTTCTGTTTCATCTTCTAAATTGCCTGAACTAATGCGCTTTGACTCTGAGAAATACTGCATTTAGGCTGGCCACATGAAAAGAACTGGGCTAGAAATCTTCTGGGTTTAAGCTTTTAGCATTGCTTTTGCAGCTAATTTCAGTGTTTAGTGGTAACTTGTCTGCTATTATCTGATTATATTGGGATTGGATCCTTCTCTCTTATAAAGGAACTCTGTTCTTGGACAATTGTTGAGAGCTCATGTTTTTTTATGCCTGGTAGAAAGCCGGTCCAAATGCACAAACCTAAACTTTTTACAGCTGATAATTTTCAAATCCCAAGTGCTCTAACAAATACAAAACACATGATTGTAAACTGAGGGACAGAAGCATGTCCATACGCAGCTGATGTCAACTGATTGCTAAACAACGTAGTAAAAAAACACTAACGAAATAGAAAATATAGTACATTCGAATATTTGATCAATGATCAGTCAGAAGCGTGGACGCGGTGGTTGATGATCTAAATGCTTCAGCCAGTGGTCCTCCCATTTGATTTGTGCCCCAGGGAGAAGTGGAGTTGCCCCATTGTAACTGGGGTTGCTCTCTTTTAACATTCCCTTCAGATCCAGGATTGCCCCTAGCACCACCAGTGGACAACTTCAAAGAAACATCTGATGATTGGTTTCCAGGTACAGAAATAGAGAGTGAAGTTCCCAGGTTTTCTGATTCTTGTAGAGATCTCGGCCAATCATCGAAGAAAGGACGTAGAACCTGATTGCTGCTCGATTTATTCTCTGGCATCTCACTTTTAGGCATTCTGTATAAAACTTCAGTTTCATTATCAGTTTCAGAGGACCTGTAATGAAAATAAAGTACATGCCAATGTTAGGGCTACTAGTTTCTGTAATTCTACATATGAACAATTCTCAAAAGGGTCAGAAAATAATACTGTATTTTGACATGGTTTTTGCTTGGTGCTTTAGCTTGGCTTAATGTCTCACATACTGATCTATCTCATTCAAAACTGCAGAAAAGGGAGTAGGATCAGATATGTTCCTCAACAGCCATAACTGAGGGACCTACCAAGTTCATATTTTGGCCAAAAGCCTACTCAAGTGGGGCTCTACAAAAAAAATTAACAATCTAAAGTACATTGATTCTGTTAGGTAAAGGAGCAACCCCGACCAAATTCAATTCTACACTAGTTAAATGGAAGAATAGATGGAATGTGGCTGATATAATATCTTTTCAAGAAAATGACGCGAGAGCCCGCGCAATTCGCAGAATTAGAAGCCTTTGCACAATTTGCTTCTGATCTCGATAAAGCTACTCAGAATCAATTGGCAAGAGGTCAACGGTTACGTGAATTGCTTAAACAAAAAAGGTGCGTGCCGCACTCACGAAGGACTGCCAGTGATATACTGGAGGAAGGTGGGGATCTGATCGTAGATAAAGACTTAAACCTGAAGGCAAGGCAGTATGTGATGAGGGTCCAAGAATCTCATTTTGTAGTAGTAACATATTTCTTTCTCACCTATTGGGAACAACCATCTTGATTCTAAAGCAATTTCCAATTAGATCCTCTTAACTTTAATAAATTGTAACAAGAAACAGAGACAACATAATAAAAATGAAATAAAACAAGGGTGACCTGAGGATACCTTTGCTTGAGAGGCAGCAGATCAAAGGAATGTGAAGGTCCAGAAAGCCGAAAGGGAGTGGCTGTCAGTAGCTGAGCAGCTAAGTGTGGATTTGTGTTGTCATTAGCTGCAAGAGGAGCAGCAGCAGTTGAGGAAGCAGTGGGAATTTCCACAGGCTTTCTTGAACGGTTGCGGCCACGGTGCATATGGCGCTCACAGTATTTGTAGCCACCCACAACATCTCTGGAACACCTCCATTTTTTGCCATCAGTCCTCCTGCAACGCCCTGGTTCCGGATCCGTTCCACCTCTTCCCCAGTATCCTCCTGATTGCATCACTGTCATTTCCACACACATAAAACTAGAGTCATGCTCACTAAAAGTCTCATTTCAGAGCTCGTGCACATAACACATGTAAATATGTTTGTTATCAATTATCATGATGCAACAATTAAAGTCAAGAAAGAGAAACACTTGTTTTTTTTTTTTTTATAAGCAGTCCTGAAGTCTAAAATACAGACAAAAAATGTAACAAAGGCTAGTAAAGAGTGAAAAATAAGTTGGGTAATAAACTTACAAGCTGTGTGATAAGGAGAAGAGTGATAATATGGAGAAGAAGAATGAGAGTTAAGAATGAGACTCTTCTTGACCAAGTGAAGTAGTTGAGGAGGAACAGGAGCACCAGCTATGAGATGCCTATAGATACAAGCCTGTACTTCAAGTTCTTGCCACTGAGCCATGCTAAAGAAGCTACTATGAGTTGTAGGTGGTGCTGAATGGAGGTTAAGTTTGGTGGAAGATTGATGGGGTGAAGTAAACAAAGGAAGTTCTGAACAGTTAGAATGGTGTTGCTGATAATAACAGTCATTCAGAAGTAATCTTGTTAAGTCTGACTGTTGATCTGACTCATGTTTCTGCTGATGCTTAAGATGCTGCAAATCCATCTAGTGCTAGATTTAATGTGTAAGAAATGAAATCAGTCTTGTTGGTTAATTTTGGCCTTATAGGGTTGCTGGTGTAGTGAGGGTATTAAGGCCATCT